>JACEIK010005382.1:90924-111447 GCA_018107945.1 Datura stramonium | reverse complement strand
TGTAGTCCCCGGTTTATGCCTATATGTCGGTGGAATTCACACCTCGAGCCCTATTCCTTAAATCCAGGATCTAGTCTTATTAGTTTTAGGAAATGGGCCATCTTTATGTTTCTTATGGCGTTGACCAATTGTGTTGGACCAATAGTGAAACCTACTTCGATAATTTCAGGCACTCCTTCATGGAATAGATTTGGTTATGGGGTCTGACTACTTCTTTGTTTTGCATATCTTTGTGACTTCGATCTTTCCCGCTTCATCTATTGAATCCAGACCTTTCCACGTAATGGGATCTTTTATAATGTTTATTTAGGCTCACCCTTGGTCTAGATGGATAAGGTGAGAATTGACTACTAGTAGATCTTGAATTTTGGTCTCATCCCTTGCTCACCATATCTGGGACCGACAATAGTTGTCCTCTACACTAATTTTTTATTCATATTGGTTGTGAAAATTGGCTCAAGTTATGGCCTCAAACTTTGTTAGACTTTCCTTTAGTTTTAATGATACAACTGAACTATCTGGATTGAGACCCTTTGTAAAGGATTCAGCCTCCCAATCATCCGGTACCATAGGTACTTTCATCCTCTCCTTTTGGAACCTGATCATGAAGTCTTAGAGCAACCCATAATTACATTTTCTTTAATTTTAAAGATGTCATCTCATCAGGCCTACACCTTTCTTGCTCCAACATGTGCTTTAATAAACCTATCTGCAAGCATAATAACGAATCAATAGAATTTTCATGTAATAAAGAATACCAAATGAGAGCTCATTTGGATAGAGTCTCCCTGAATTTCTTGACTAGGAGTGATTCGATCTCATCTTTGGTCAGATAATTCCCCTTAATAGCATTGATAAAACCCAAGATGTGCTTGTTAGGATCCTTGGTCCCAACGTTTCGGTATGTTTGCCATCTGGAATCTCTTTGGTATCATCTTAGGCGCTGCACTTGGCTTGTACAATTGTTGAGCATGTCTTTGCGATTCTGGCCCTTTTAAAAGTGTGAGTGCTCCTGGTATCAAGTCCATGCGAGCATTCAGTTCCTTCAAACCTTCTTTCAATATCAGAGTCTCTTCGTCCAGGGGGAACTGTCAGTGGGACCTTTCCACCTACTTCTGCACCGTTGGATGCCATTGTGGTTAGGATTTCTGCAACTCTATGATTTCCTCATCTAGTGTTGTTATATGCTACATCATCAACCTGTGTTGAGCATTCAAGACCTCAAAGGCTTCCTTGTTGTCATCAATAGCAGTCCGATGGACTATTTCCTCATGATTCTTGTTATGTACGCCTCTTCATACGTTTACGTTTGTTAAATCCATATCCTCTAGATCTATTTCATCCTCGTCGTCTCTAATAGGCTGATTTTAATGTCAACCTCTTTCCTGAGCAGTGTTGGCATGCTGATTTTACAATATGCATTCGCTATTTTGATGCAGTGTTTCTTTCACAAAAAGCTAACTGAGAAAAACTTAATAAAGTTAGTGAGAGTGGAATCAGTGCATTAACATAATATCACAACTTCTCAGGCACCACAGTGGGCGCCAAACTGTTTATTAATGAAATCAATACAATTAAATTTATAGTGAGGCCAAGAACATGTATTATGAATTAAATCACATATTCGAGTTCAAGAAGATAAATAATAACTGTTAAGATGACTAATAGATGAAATATATTGAAATATTCTTGATAAAACATAGATTAAGGATGATTCAATGTTATCCAAATTAATTATTCATAGATTTTGTGTCCTCGACTGTCGGAGATCAGTATTGTCAATAAGCTACCCGTAGCAAGAAGAATAATAGAGAGAAGATGAGAGCAAAAAACTGATAGAGTAGTATTTTACTTTTCATCAAGTTTCTTTACAAGTGAAGAGAGCACCTATTTATAAACTTTTTCTACAATACTATGACCAATCAAATGGATCCATTTTGACTCTATAATTCATAGTGATAATAACGATATCTGTACTAGGTCATTACAACGAGGTATTAGTTTATCATTATTAGCAGGTCCTTTGCACAACTCTGCCTACATGTTGTTCTCACTAAGCTGGGCATATACCTGATAGCATGATCTTATGGCCGATAGGGCAAATCTTAGGGGTTGAGTTCATAGAGATGAGCGTTCTAAGAGACATGAGTTCACATACGTAACAAGGGTCATGAAATGAAACTGAATGGGTAATATTTGGATTGCTAACTGATGGGGTTACCTATCATCTTAGGGTTCTGAACATAAGCATGAGTTGAGGGTAGCATCAAGCGAAACATAAGGGAAACATCTAAATGAGGATGGATTGACTACCCCCAAATATTATTTATAGAACTCCCTTACTAGAAAACTTAAGACTTGACTTGGCCCTTCACTTACCATCTCCCTATCTTCCACGAAATAAATCTCATATTAAATTGCACAAAGGGATCTTGTACCTTGTAAAGTAGTTCTCGGAACTAGCAATCATGGTAGGTTCGATAAGAAGTCTTATAAAATACCTGAGACTACATCTGAGGCTGACTACCTCTTGCTCTTGGTAACCCGTGCTGCTGAGATGGGCGGGCTGCAGATGTGATAGCTGGGGCATGGCCTCCACCGTCACCCGATCTAACAGAAGGGCAATCTCCGAGTCTGTATTCGGGCTTACCGCACCCGAATCTAGCATCCTTGCCGATCAAACACCTTCTCGGATGGTTTCTACAACATCTTTGGCAAGCTGGCCAACTAGATGGAGCTGCTGAAAGGGCAGCCGGGGCACGACCTCTCTGGCCGTCTCACTTGGCTGAAGGGCAATCTCTGTGTTTAAGACCGGGCTGGCCACAATAGAAGCAAGCATCTGAACCTGCCAAGCACTTTCCTAGGTGGTTCTTCCCGCAGCTCCTGCAAACTGGGTATGTAATCTCCCTCACTCGGAGCTTGTATCCCCGAACTTGCGCTAGAGACCTCTGACGGGGTTGAGAGCGACTTCCACTACTCGAACGTTGCTGGGAACTCTCCAAGTATTTTGTCCTGGGCCTTTTGTTCTCCCTTTATTCCCCCTTAAACTCTCCACTCATATTCAAATCACCAAGCTTAGACGGGCTCCTCTTTGTGTGTTCTTGAACCCTAGTAGCTGTCACCTCTTTGGTAGGGTTCACTGGTGCGAAAGTTTGCTGGTTAGGCTGGGTGATCATGGCCCGTATCAACACTCTATGGGCTGCCCTAAGTTCTGCATCCATAACTTTCATGGGACCCATTGGAGTTGGTGGGGCTGGTTGACTCCCGTTGTTGTTCTGAGAAGACATTTTTCTACACACGCGTAAAGCACGAGTTAGAGGAATGGAGAGAGTCAAACTCATGGAACGAGATAGATCATGAAAGAAGGGAACATTTCCTAGATGTCTCGTAGCCTCTTCGTCACAAGTGTGGCGCGCTTCACACCCATGAAAAAGACTCTACTTAACGTGACTTTCAGACACCCTAGGACACTTCAAAACCTATTGCTCTGATACCAAGTTTGTCACGACCCGAACATAGGCCTAGATCAGGACACGAGATAAGGAGCCCTGAAAGACTCCAAGTCGACCCATGGCATGAACATTCATCTAACTCAATCAATGGAAGCGGAAGATCAACATAACAAATATAGAGGAACTCTAAACATAACATAACATCATAAATGGAATTGACATCATACATGACAAGTTGATTACTACGTATAGTCTGAAAGCCTCTAACATATCTGATGGGTTTATAGGACAACACCCCCAACTAACCTGACAAATCTGAAACTAAAGAAAGATATAACAACCATGAATACTGAATGTCCTCGGAGGACGAGGACTCACCGATACTAGCTGGGCAGGTTTGAGTGGGAAAGCAGGGGCTAATGGTGCTGCTGAGAAAGATCCCTCGGACCTGTATCATGAGACGATACAACATAAAGTGCATCATTAGTACGTGAAATGTA
Source organism: Datura stramonium (assembly GCA_018107945.1). Taxonomy (NCBI): domain Eukaryota; kingdom Viridiplantae; phylum Streptophyta; class Magnoliopsida; order Solanales; family Solanaceae; genus Datura; species Datura stramonium. Next base: position 107,495 of record JACEIK010005382.1, on the reverse strand, counting down.
CCGAGTATGCAAAGTAAGTAAAACAGATATTTAAAATATATAAAGTTCATAAGAGTAGGACAAAATTATCGTACCATAAATATCATAATGCAACATAAGTCTCAAGGTTTTCAAACAATCGTAAATCATTTATAATCTCACGAGAGAAAAGCTTTATTAAAAATTACTTTAGCCAAAGTATATAATCATAATAATACGTAAATCATGTGGAACTGTGGGAGATTCTTGTAACCGACATACCCCATATGAGCACACATGGAGCATGACCTGTAAACTCCTAGTAGGGAGGGTTTTCATACCTTTCCAAGGGTAGAACCATGAAAGAGGTGTGATATCACAACAGAGGGCCCATTTCGGCAAAGGGGACAGTATCATAGAGGTCCCATCGTGGCTACGTTGGCACGTAGTTCTGAGACTCGGGGCATGCTTGGACCCTATGTCTACTCGGTGTTAAATACTACTCCCAAAACTTATATAGTGCTCATACGATAATATACATGAGATTCATAGGCTATTTAAAATTATGATAATCATATGCATGCTTGAAATACGTGAACTAGCCACGAAAGTAAGGCCCATGAGTTGGCCATAATTATAAACCCATAAATCATGAAGTTCATGCATACTTGTAAAACATGTATATACTTTATATTCATAAATTAATGATGATCATTTGAGAGAAATCATATCATGAGTCATAAATCATAATGGGTTAATGAACATCCAAATCAAAATGGAACCATAACTTGATTTATCACGAAACATACATAATTGGGCGTAATTTTGTAGAAATTTAAATTCATAAGTTTATAATTTGAAAAAGTCATAAAATATGCCCATGTTTCATAAAATATGCATTGAAACATGAAGGAGATTAACCCATAAATATATCATAAGGATTTCACAAGAAATGGGATAAAACCCCATGGACTTATCAATAAAATTTCATGAATTAGAGAGGAATCGGACATGGGTGTTAACAAATTCACCCATTCATAACCTTACATACCTAAGAAGAGCTGATTCTACAACTCCCTTGATTTCTCAATGAAGAATTGATGAAAACGTGGAAGAAATTGAGCTTGATCACCTCTCTAGACTTCTACACTTGCATGCATGAGTAGGAATAGCTTAGAATGAACTTACTCCTCTTAAAACTCACCATTCATACCTTAAAACGGCATAGTTTAGAGCCTTAGGATCATAGGAATTATGGAAAAGCCCTTACTAAATTCGTATAGAAAAACTGAATTCCAGTCCCAATGAGGGACTGGATGAGTCCTTACCACTAGACCATGACTCATGGTTAGAGTCGTTAAGTACATTGCTAGCTTTCCCTCAAGGGTCCCCACGAGGGACCTAACGGTTCGTCACTGGTGACCATGACTCATGGTCACCTTTCATTCCCCTCACTACCAAATCTCACCTGGGACTCACCACGGGGCACACCACGACTCGTGATGTACCTAATGAGTCATGGTGACCCACCCGTTAGGTGCAATGCTTAATTTCTTGTGCCTTCACCTCATCCTTGACCACGATTGACTCAACGAGTCATGGGGCTAACCACGACTCGTGGTCATGTCTGTGGTGGCCCAAAACATAATTTTTCCAACTTAAGTCTCCCACCTCACCACGAGTCACTTAACGACTCGTGGTCATCCTTATGGGTCACTGGACGACTTGTCCTGTGACCTAGTGCAGAAGATATTATTTTTTCTGTTTCAACCCCCGGGTATGATCTTAGGGCTTTTGGGGTATAACAGGCTCTCATGACACCTCCACATAGATCCCTTGACAGCCCATCTAGCATGAACTATGTCCTCCCCCAATTTTCTTCGCTGCTCAACCTAGTTTATTGGAGGGACTCTGTGGGTGCTTTGTGAGTCAATTCCACTAGTATTGTCTTCTCTGCTGCTAGAGTCCTTGGAGGAGGACTCTGCTGGTGATGAAGATATATGTTTCCCTCTAGCTCGGGCAGTGGGCCTCTCTAAAGATCGAAAGGATGAAGGGTTGCCTCTGTCTGATCTTGAGGAATGGGATGCCTGAGAGGGAGTGGCTGCAGAGGCTACTCTGGTCGAGGTGGAAGGTAACAAGGCTAGATTGAGCTTTTTGGCTTCCCCAATTTGTGGGAGTTGATGCTCTTCACCTGAATTAGTTTGTTCCTGCAAATAGTCATCAGACGTGAGGGGCATGGTGATAGATAAGGAGAGACAAATCACTATTAAGTAGTAAAAAAATGTGTTGTCAAAACACGGTCTATATGTTCATTTATGGAGCACTGTTCTACAGTTATAGGGAAAAGAAGGACAGTGACAATTTGTAGATGCAATCTACAAATTGTAAAATGCACCGTATGTTAAATTTTAGAGAACCAGCAACTCTGAGTTCACTTTATCGCCAATATATGGTTCGTAGATTGCATCTGTGGGCTATATATTTGGGCGTAAATTGAACTTTAGAGAGTCAGTACTCTCAGGTCAAACATATGCAATATTTCACTATTCCATTAAATTACAGGGGACAATTATACTTAGAAAAAAGTCATCTAGTTTTAGTTCATTAGCATGGTTTGCAAGGTCATTCACGATAGTACATCACATTTTCGGACCATATTCACATGAATGTAACTGTTCAAAATCACAAACCCCAACAAAATCAACAAGAATCTACCAGTGCTCCCTTCCCCTCCCCCTTCCAAGTTCAAGTTCAGCATAGGAATCAATTGTCTTATAGAAATAAGAACAGTTGGAATCATTTAAATAAGCACAATACCTAGGGTTATTCGAGCAAAGCATGCAGTGTGTGCATTCAAGAAGTTGATGCTCCTCGACATGCAGAAATCTTAGTTTGTAGTGAACGAGTATGTAATTGAGTACTTAAGAGTGTGTGTGTCCCATCTATGAACCATAAAAGAAATATAATATCTATTTGATGGGTTGTATGTCAACTTCATAGAGCATGAAACACTACTTTCATCCACAATACAACTTACAGTTTGTAAATTAGATTCGTAAACTACGTGTTTCTTTGATGATGAAACTTCAAAGAGTTAGATACCTGGACTTCAACCTGCAGCTTTGAAGATGAAACTTCAAAGAGTTAGATACCTGGTCTTCAACCTGAGATACCATTTATGAACCATATGTGCAATTCACTATCTATGACTAGGCTCGTAAACTAAAAGCTGCTACTTTTTTGCCTCTGTCATTCCTTCCCCCATATCTCCCAAGTGTAAAACCTGCACTCATAGACACCCATTAGAATAAAACACTTGGGTTGCCTACCAAGAAGTTCTTAGTTTAATGTTGCGCCCCAGCGCACACTCAAGCATACTCAGTCGTAAAAGTAATACAGTGACTCTTGATGAGCTGGATGTCGAACAGATAGGGAGTGGACTATTTCAGTGAATATACAATTTTCAAGTTCTATATTAAATTTTACAAGTGTTGATTGTAGAGATTTCAGTTGTTTAAACTAAATATAAGTGATGATCACAAAATTCTCGGGAAACACTAATAAGAAGCATCTAGAGTTAAGGCCTGACAATCATGTAATGCTACACTTCATAATGGTTCGAGTATATGAAATTCAGTTGTGTCTCACAGAGTTAATATGCAGTGTTCATGGTCTCTCGAGCCTCCAAACACAACAAACTAGTCTCACACCTACATCATTGAGCGGAGATGTAACGTCCTAATTCATGAGAAATTTAACACTATGGATGTGGTTTACAGGGCTTATGCCCTTAATTATGGACTTTTGTACCTCTAATCATTTAACCTAACTTAGCTTCACGACTACTTCTACAAGCGGTGATGTGACAATTCTAAGTTGGTGTCTAGCTATTGTCCCGTTTAATTAACCATGCAAGGCAAATTAGGTATAAATTCTATCCTAACCACATATCCTATTGTGAAGACAAGAACTTGCTCCCTGCATTCTTTCGTTCTAATCTAGGGTTACTCTTTCGATCTTTTGCCTAAGCTTAACAAGTTTGTTTTCATGGTGATCAAGCATAAAAGCAACGATAATTAAAAATCCAAGACAAAAAACAACTAAAACTCAAACCAAAGATGAAAATCAAGCAATTACATTCATATCATGTGGCCTCAACCCTAGCGGAAGGGTTTTAGCCACTCATGTTCATACAATTACTTAAAAAAATGTTTAAGTAAAGTACTTACAAAAGTAGTAAAAGAGAATGGACATTTTTGAACCATAGGTAGAGTTTCCTTCGTTCTCACTTCGCTCCTTTCCATTTCTCCAAAAATATTTCGTGATAATGAATTTAGAAGCTAAGGGTTCAATTTATAATAAGATGGAAAAATGCAAATTTGGCCTGTGGTGAAATAGCTCCGTGCCAAACTTCCCATTGCGGAGATTTTCCTCTGTGAAACGCTTGCTATCACGAGTTTGCCTCCATGACACTCTGCTATTTTGGATGTTCACTATTTTGCAGCCCCTATTCATATAAATTAATTCTTTGCTCCATGGCACATTGTTGAATGCCCCAATGCTTCTCCGTGGCACGGAGTTGACTCCAAATGTCCTTTTTAGCTTGTCTCACCATCCATAATCCATCCCTTAACATTTATCTTCAAGATTAGGATCATTATCTTCACATTGAGCTCCATACATTATTGTTCAACCTACAAAGAGCTAATCATATTTTTTAGTCCATGGCCACAGATTACACAAAATACATGAGATTATTCTTAAATTAAGGTACAAACATGGCTAAAACATGGGTATAAAATAGTCTTTGGACATATAAATATTCCCAAGATCACTACCCCACACTTAAATCTATTGTTTATGCCTCAACGATCTTATCTCAGCATAAGGAAGACTCACACATTACCAATTGATGCAAAGGCGACTCAAATTAATTTACCATGACTTATTTAGATGGAAAGTTCAAATATAGCATGCTTTATATAACAAAGGTAAACAAGTATAACCATGTTAAGACCTCTAGCCTCAGAATTGACTCTACAACCATAGCAAACATGTACATTAAGCAATCAAAGAAGTCTAACATGAATCATATCTTTCATTAGACATGTTCCCTCACAACAAAAAATATACCCATTTTTACTCACAAATTTTAAAATTATAACATGTATAGGTATATGAATACAATTATAGTCACTCTCACAATGATTTCTCATGCAACATGCACTAACCTATAAACTTGCCCGTAGTGTTTTACTCCACTGAATTTAGGAGCGTTTGAAAGTAAGATCAAGTAGGACTTATCGGGTTGCAATGTAAGCTAAGGGACGGGTAGGTAATAATTTGGCTAGTAATAGTGACTATCTTCCCTAAACGCTTTTAATACATCACACTTGCTCATTAAGCACATTCTCTTCTTTCACTTCACCTCTTGTTCTTTTCACTCTCAATTTCCTTTTTGCTTCCCCATTATTTAAGCACTTATATTATTAGTAAGAATTACTTAAGAAATTTTTTAATTCTTTTGTTCTTTTACTCTACCAACACTTATGCATTTAAACAAGTGCACCTCTAATCTTTCCTCAACTTCCACAACTACTATTTCCTTTCTTTTTCAGATTCTCCTCCTTAAATCTTTTGCATTTTTCATTTAAGCACTTAGGAATTTTGGATCAAATTTTGTTTTATTGAAAGAAAAGGATTAAGCTTTTGATGTGGCTAATCAAAAGAATAGGCTAAGTCTCAATAGGGATGACTAGGATTATGCATCAAAGGGTAGGTAAAGCATAGGATGAAACTAGGCTTATTCCAAAGAAATGCCTACACCATTTCCTACAATTAACACCTCATTTCGCTTTGAAAACACACTAGACAAGTTCTAGACACTACATGATAGCATAGGATACGAAGAACCTTACACTCACTGCTGTATTCAATTTAGACAGACCCATACGAGACTCTCAATACGGCTAATCACATGAATTAGAATTAAGCTTTCAAGCATTTCAGAGTCATATTAAAGAGCCTACAATTAATACCAAACAAGGTTATACAACTGCTACACATGCTTCAAAATTAAAAACACTTTCAGCTTACAATCATGTGTAGCACCCAACAAGAACATCAAGCTATCAATCAGCTAAGGCTTCAAAAACAAAAACCTATTGACTAATTTTTCCTCAAGACGGTTGTCATCCATCTATCTCGGGTAAAGTCTCTAACTATGACTAAAATAGTTTTGTACAGACACAGAAAAATTGTATTTCTAAGTTCAAATTTCCCCCTTCAGAAAAGAACCAAATAGAAAAACCAAAGGGTGGGTGAAATGTGCTTAACTCGAACTTTCCATTAAACAATATTATATCAAGCACCAAATTCACCCAAAATCACATAGCACAAAATTTGAAATTAGCCCTCACTCCACTGAATTTATGTTGTCTCCCCCAAAGCATCATTTAAAAGCAAGATTAAGGTGAGAGATACTTTTGAGGCCTCTAGGCCTAGCTAACGGCTTATGTATTTATCCATTTTTCATCTTGGGGATCCTCAACCCACACTTCAAGCTTTGCATTGCTCCTTAGCTTCTGCTTCTAAGAACCTCAAACTTCCCCTTTCCTGTGCTTACTTCATCAAAACAAAACAAAACAAAAAGTGAAAATAACCCAAAATCAAAACAACAAAAAAAGAAAATTGTACCTGTGGTACCCTTGGGTTGCCTCGACGTGGTAGCGCACAATTTTACGTCGCGGCACGACGCATCCCAGGATTCCACCACTTTTCCTACCACTTTGAGGATATGAATCTCACCCCTAATTTCTTTGCCAATTTCCTCTTATGCTCTAGGGGTGGTGGTGAAAAATTTAAGGGACCAAACAGTAGATGTGTTGCCTCTTACACTTATTGGCCCTTAAGTAAGTGAAGTCGCTACGTCTCTTTGACTCGACAAATTGCGGGAATATACGGGGTTTGTTCCTCACCTAGACCTTTCTCTATAAGATTGGAAGACCCTATTTCCTGAGTTGTCAACCAAACATAATGTTGAGAAATGCTTTGAGTGGGGTTCAATACACCTCAACTCTGAAAAGCGCATTGTTCTTGGCCTCCTTACTTTTGTACACCTTCTCCACATCAACATCGACTCCCACATGAATGTCAAATGGTTGGAACTCTATCCCCCCCCCTTTTATGACTAGATTGGCCATATATGTGAGACCATCACGGGGGCTCGCATGAGCTTCTAATTTGTTGAGCTTGCTTCCAGAACTCACTCTTTTTCTCCTTGAGATCCTTCTTGAGTATTGGCTAAGATTGACTTACCGTCAATTCAAGCTTTAGCCTCAACCTCTATTTCCGTGAACTTGGCTTTCGTCATTTCTAGGGCCTCTTTGCATTTTCCTTAGTACGAATTCTCATTGCTTCCATCTACTCCTCCTTAAATGCCACTTTTGTCAGGACTTGTCTTAACATGTTTTCTATACGAGCTTGGTGTTCTAAGTCCTCCTCTTCATCATTCTGTACTCATCAAAATAACTGAAGGATCATTGTAGGGACTTGGGGAAGGGGTATACGAATTTGGACAACCATTACAATGACCATCGACCACCACATATGCTACAAGTAGGACAATGTTGCCACAAGTGGGATTCTCCACAATTGAGGCAGGGACTCACCGAAATATGAGTATCCACTATTCAACCCATTTGAGTTCCATGATGTCATGTCAAGAAGGGTATCAAACTAAAACAAAAATAAAAAGAAATCTAAAACTAATAAATATTTTTTCAACACTTAGAAAATTAGACACTAACACAAAACAAGAAATTCATCAATTTCGCTAGTCCCCGACAACGGCGCCAAAACTGTTGCGCCCGACTCACCAGCGTGGCGTTGGAAGTCATACAAGTAATACAGTGACTCTTGAAGAGACGGATGTCGAACCCACGGGGGCTGGACTATTTAGTGAATATTCAAGTTTCAAGTGCTACATTAAATTTCACAAGTGTTGATTGTAGAGATTTTGGTTATTTAAACTAAATCTAAGTGATCACAAAATACTCGAGGAAACACTAATAGAAGCATCTAGAGTTAAGGCGACAATCATGAAATTCTACACTTCCACAATGTGGTTCGAGTGTATGAAATTCGGTTGTGTCTCACGGTGTTAATATGTTGTGTTCATGGTCTGACAATCATGCAATGCTACACTTCATAATGGTTTGAGTATATGAAATTTAGTTGTGTCTCATAGAGTTAATATGCAGTGTTCATTGTCGCTCGATCCTCTAAACATAAAAAACTAGTCTCACACCTACATCATTGAGCGGGGATGTGACGTCCTAATTCATGAGAAATTTAGCACTATGGATGTGGTTTACGAGGCTTATTCCCTTGATTATGGACTTTTGATTATGGACTTTTGTACCTCTAATCATTTAACCTAACTTAGCTTCACAACTACTTCTACGAGCGGTGATGTGACAATTCTAAGTCGGTGTCTAGCTATCGTCCCGTTTAATTAACCAAGCAAGGAAAATTAGCTATAAATTCTATCCTAACCGTGAATCCTATCGTAAAGACAAGAACTTGCTCCCTACATTCTTTCGTTCTAACCTAGGGTTACTCTTTCGAGCTTTTGCCTGATCTTAACAAGTTTGTTTTCATGGATAATTAAGAATGCAAGAAAAAACAACAACTAAAACTCAAACCAAAGATGAAAATCAAGCAATTACATTTATATCATGTGGCCTCAACCCTAGAGGAAGGGTTTTATCCACTCATGTTCATAAAATTACATAAAAGCATGTTTAAAGTAAAGTACTTACAAAAGTAGTAAACGAGAATAGAAGTTTTGAACCATAGGTAGAGTTTCCTTTGTTCTCCCTTCGCTCCTTTCTGTTTCTCCAAAAATATTTCATGATAATGAATTTAGAAGCTAAGGGTTCAATTTATAATAAGTTGGAAAAATGCAAAATTCAGCCTGTGGTGAAACAGCTCCGTGCCACATTGCCCACCGTGGAGATTTGCCTCCGTGACACTCTGTTATCACAAATGCTCACTGATTTGCAGCACCTGTTGGTATAAATTAATTCTTTGCTCCATTGCACGTTGTTGAAGGCCCCAATGTTTCTCTGGGGCACGAAGTTGACTCCAAATGTCCTTTTTAGCTTGTCTCATCATCCATAATCCATCCCTTGAAATATATCTTCAGGATTTGGATCATTATCTTTACATTGAGCTCCATACATTGGCAATTTCAACCTACAAAGAGAGTTAATCATATTTGTTAGTCCATGGCCACAAATTACACAAATACATGAGATTATTCTTAAATTAAGGTACAAACATGGGTATAAAATAGTCTTTTGGCATATAAGTATGCCCAAGATCATTTAACATCCTGGCACGACATGGATATTACAAATTGTGTAGCATCCCTTGGGTTGTCTCCCATGAAGCGCTTGATTTAACATTGAAGCACGACACAAATACCTGAATTAGAAAATGGATAAGTCATCCCTAGGACGGGACTTTCTTATCCATTGCCTTCTTTTTGAGTCACAAAGGTAGTACTTCGCGCATTTTCTTTTTTATTTTTCTTTTTAGGTGCAACCTTCCCTTCATTCTTGGTAGGATCATCCTCACCTTTTGCATCCTCAAACATAGCAATGCTCTCACATCCCTTAGACAAAAAATTTCTTTTCTCTTCTTTGAAAGTGATCTTCTCCTCCTTGACTCTGGATTTAATCTCATGCTTTTTCTAGTCCATTAATGTTCTTCCCGTGGAAAGAAATGGACACCCAAGGATGATAAGAATCTCAATATCTTCGGAAAATAAAGGAACATAAAATCAGTCAGAAGTGTGAACTTACTGACTTTAACAAGAACATCCTCCTCAATACCCATCGATTTCTTCATGGTTTTATCTGCCATTTGTAACCTTATGTTAGTGGGTTAGAGCATAGTAAGACCACATCTCTTATAAATGGAAAAAGCATCAAATTTATGATTGTCTCATTGTCATAAAGAGCTCTCACACAATCATAAGCCCCAGTGGTACATGAAATTATAAATGTGTGAAGGTCACTCTTCTTTTCAACATTGGAACCTGTAATGATAGCACTAACCCGATGGGTGATAGGAACCACTGCCTCATCAATGGCTCTTTTCTTAGTAAGAAACTCTTTAACATACTTGACAAAACTTGGCACTTCTTTGATATACTCAATGAATGGCATCCTCAAGGTCACTGATGTTAGGCATATTTATGCACTTATTTGCCATATTTTTCCCATACTTAGCTATATTTTGAGAACAAATAATGTGTGATTCCTTTGGGTTTTTATGATATTTGTTAAAATAAGCTAACAAAAATTATAGGCTTCGATTCATTTGGGGCTTAGAGAGAAAGTGTTTCCAAACCAAACTTAAAAGGAATAAGTTTCACAGCAAAATAGAGGCTAGCATTGCGCAGCTCCTTCGACACACCAAGTTGTGCAATGCATAGGCACATCAACACAACAAGTTTCACAACAGGGAGTAGGATGGCCGCTATTGGCTGTGCGATGTGGACCTCCGGTGTTCGACTCAAAGCCTACAAATTCAAATCCAAGTCCAAGTAGGAATAGATGTAGACTTATTCTACTATTATAAATACCTCCTCTTAGGACATTTTTGTTGTTGAAGTTGAATCACAAATTCCACTATTAGTTCGCACATTATTCCAAGTTGTGGAACACATTTCTTCACATCATTGTTGAGAAAAAAATATCAAGTTCTTGTGATTCTATTTAGCTTACAAGATTTGTCAAACAATTTCATATTATTATAAGTGTTCATTATGACTTCTTATATATATATATATATATATATATATATATATATATATATATATATATTATATTATTTTTTATATATTATTTTTTATTCAAACATGAGCAGCTAAATTCTTTAGCTAAAGTTGAGGGAACTATGATGGATTAACGAAAGTAGGCAAATAAATAGTGATTCTTGAAGGTGAATTGTGTGGATTGTCATTCTATTTGTTTTAATTAATCTTAGCGATTGCAAACATTGAAATGTGTCTGTATTATCAACTTGCTTGACCAAAGATGTTGAAGTTACGAAAAGAGAATAATAATAAAAATTTGAGGCTACCAACCCTCATATGATTGAATTAAGCTCTCACCGAGGATAGTCAATCCAAGACATATGATGATGGCAAAATATGAACACCTAAAATCTGAGAGGATTTAGAGTGAAATTCATCTATGTAGGCTGAGAGACATTAAATGAACTTAATCATCAGTCTTCAAAAATTCACTACGATATATCACTAATAAAAATAAGCCTACTATATTATAAAATCATGGGGAACACAGTCCTAGTTTCTTCTTGTAAATTTGATAACATCAAACTCTTGCTTAAAAATACTTTTTCTCTTTTCGCAACCCCCTTATGAAATATTGACTATCGGTTGATTTACTCATTGTTAACGTATTATTTTTGACCTATTCTCTATGTGTTTGACCCCAAGATAGTTGAGTTACTATATTTGTCAGTGATCACTCTATACTTCATTGCAAGGTGTAATTTGAGTGATTAAATTTTGGTGCCATTGTCGGGGAATACAGTTAAGAAATAGTTGAATAGTGTTTAAATTCTTCTTGTAGTCCTTATTTCATAATGTATTTTTTTTTGTTTTTGGTTCTTGATAATGCTCAAATCACACTCCTGTAAAAGTATGACATGGACGTTGTCAATAACGAACCCAACTAGATTCGAGCCAGTCCTAACATCTCGTCAGCTCCATTAAGAAACATTAAAGACTAAGAGAATATAATAGAAGAATTAGCATTGATTTAAAATCACTTTGTGCAAACCCTAGTTTGTTAATTCACCATGATTTCCAAAACCCTAGTTGTAGAGGTTTTAGCCTCTCATGATTGTAAGAGAATTATACGCATTCATAAATAAACACATAATTTATAACTTACAAAGATGATTGGAAGAAAACCCACTTGATTATTGTAAAATATCAATGAAGAACAATTCAAGAACAATGGAAGAATCAAAGCAAGAAATCTCCCAAAAGTTGTTGTCAATATTCCCAAAAGTCAAATACTTCTCCTTAGAATCAAATTTTGTTCCTCTTTCTAACAAATATAGCCTAGAAAAGTATTTATACATATAATTAGAAACTTTTCCTAAATTAATAGGGAAACTGCTAAACTGCTGCCAACTTCACTTACGACCCGTACAATCATGGTACGGGTCGTATCTTCACTCATACATTGGATTTCTCTTCTAATTTTGGCTAAGTGTTGGAAGATGGTACGATTCATACATAGATCCTACTGGTCGTACTTTCTTGTCGTGTTTTCAACCTGAGAGTTCTGGCATCCTCTAAATCTTTTCACGAGTGGATTGGTACGAGTCGTACCTTCATCCTACAACTCGTGACTTCTTGTTGTACCTTGAGATCTTCCATTCTTCAATTCTTATAAACTTCACCACGGCTTATTGGTATGGGTCGTAGGTAGATAACACGATTCGTGGTTGCTACTCGTACCAGGATACTGACTCAGTGCAATTTCCTCTAAATTTTATCACGACTGCCTTGGTATGGCTCGTACCAAGAGTTGTACTTTGTCTCTTTGGTTCAGAACATCTTCTGGACTTTTCCGCGATTCTTAGTACGACTCATATTGAGGTCCATACTTAGCCCTTTTTCTGTATTTTTTTACTACTTTTTCACATTTCAACTCCAATACCTAATTTCCCTGAAAACAAAGTAAGAGTTCATTATATTCGTATAAACATACCTAAGTCCATGCTTATTTCCTCAATTTTAAGCGTTGAATGTGCTGTAAACCCACAACACATCAACACCCTCAACTTAATACTTTTGCATGTCCTCAAGCAAACAAAACAAAACTATAAAATGATGCTTAACTAGAAAGTAAATTAGAAGACCTATAGCCAACATTACCAATGTACTCATAGAAACCACAATCAGGATTTGACCCCCTTTTTCATTCAAACCAAGACATGTTTGCACTCATTCAACTATAATTCATGATATACAGGGATCAAGTTATGGCATCTAACTATCAGATAAGAATCAAGTTATCACTAGTGCTACTCAAACAAATAATTGATAGAATATAATACAAACCAAGTACCCTCACAACAAATGAAGTCTCAAAAACTCACAGATATCTATAAATATGAAGCTTGGTACTAAGCAAGTAAGACTCTCACTCTCACAGTAAAGTTCCAAATACTGCACATTGGATACTATAGGCTTGCCCTTATTTTCTCTACTTCAGATTTTCGGACAATTAGGATAGAAACACTATAGGACATTATTCAGCTTATAATGTAGGCTTCGAGCTAGGTATGGTAAATATGGAATTTAGTGACTAAACCCTCCTTGGAACTACATACTTGGCTTCACTTTCACTTCATATCCCTTTTTTCACTTTTTCCACTTTTCCTCCCTTTTTCTCTGCTTAAATTCAATGTGTGAGTATGGTGTATTTTTCTCATCTTTTTTCCTTTCTTTTTCTTTTCATTTCATCTCTTCTTTTATTCATTTTTACTTTCACACCACACTTCACTTTTACTTTGATCTTTCTTTTTCTTTTTCACCTCTTTACAGTCTAAGCAGTCCTACTATAGCGGCATTTTGCTGAGTTGAGGTTCACAATGTCCAAAGAGGGACCAGGGCCAAAGAGGTTCATTGTAAACAATGAGAAAGGTGAATGAGTAATCAAAGGAAAATGGTCAATTTTAGGCTCAAAGTTGGGATCAAGGGATTCATTTTTATTTGGTTGGGTAATTAAGCTAAAGTGGCTAAAATAAAAAACGGCCTATGATCCTTTCCTAACCAACTATTCTACAACCTATGTAAAGACCAATCGGGCAACTTCTAGATCCTCAATGCAGTATTGAACTGAGTATAAATCCTCACTCACTCATGGTACATGTTTGCATTAGTTCTATCCATTCAGTTCATGCATAGCTATTTTATAATTACACATGCTAATAAACTAAATGCCATAAAAAGATCCACAGAAATCATGCATTGCAGTCAACATACACAGCTAGACAACCAAATATTTTCAAACAGGGTCATTTTTCCTCAACATTTCAAAACATATGCATTTATTGGCTGTAAAATACTCCTAACTACTTCTAGCTAAACAAAACACAAAACAAATCCTAAACATGTCGGTTCTACTAGATAGCATGTCCTAGGAAAAAGAAACACAACATTAAAAACCCTCAGATGAAAGTCAAAACCCTAAAAAATCACAAGTATACCCCCCTTTTAAAGACATGATTTGTCCCTAAACTATCAACTGTAAGAACAAGGAAAGGGACATACCTGTGGTGCTCTAAGCGCTCCTATCATCCTGCGGAGGTGGGTGTGCAAGAACACCCCTCCTTTCCAACCGTGGCACTAGTGGTAGCCGGTGCACTCAATGGGACATCCATTGGAGCAGTAGTCACCCCTCAGTTTAACCAGTCGCCGAAAAAACCTCATTACCAACTCTGGTCAACTATGGCTCACCCGAAGGGTCCTTACCACTCCAAGCTCACTTGGGAAAGTGGCGGAACTCCCTGCTTCTCTAGCTCTCTAATTCAACTCTGATATATGCTCATCATGAGTTTGCATACTACCCACTTCCACCCGCGTGTGCTCTCTTCTCTCCTTTTTCTTCCTCTTCTTCTTTGAGGACTCGTCTTCCACTCCTTCTGAGACCATCTTTTTCCTTTTTCCTCCACCGACCACTTTTGGAGCCCAGAATGCCTCTAAATCTAGCTCCTCGTCGAGCTTAGCATCTAACTCCAGAATGATGGGGGCTAATAATATTGTCAGCTATTAGACGAAAAATCACCTACCTGGCTCTGCAAAGCCCCCAACTCCTCTCTAAGGCTGCCCATGTCCGCTGCTCAGTCAGGCGCTCATTAAGGCGGTGCTCAAAACTATCCAACTAACCATCCAATAATCTCAGAGCCACATCAATCTAGGCCTTCACCCAAGGCTTGATAAGTTCCATCACTAAGGTGACCTTATTCTCGATCACTGTCAGCCTCTTAGCCATATTCTAGAGGAAATTCTCTGGGACCAATATGTAACCAGCTGGGATTTGGCTCGATATGCGAATCAGAGATGCATAAGAAGTATTAGGAGTTGCAACTGTATGGCCGATCTATGTAGTCGGCGCGGGGGCATTAATATTGTAATGCCCCGGTCAAAAACAAGACCTAGGAGTTAAAATGGAGAAAATAAGAATTTCTGCACCAGATCATAGGACGAGTTATCCTGTGACCTATGGGGGTAGGCCACGAGTCATGAAGTGACTCGTGGGGAAGGGTACTTCACGATTATTCACCACGAGTCGTGGTCCAAGCCACGATTCGATAGGTGACCCGTGGTTCAAAATACTTGGGAGAGTAATGATGTTGGTAGTGTAGTTGACGAGTGGGTCACCATGAGTCGTAGGGTACACCATGAGTCATGGTATCCCTGGTGGTGACCAATAGGGGATTTTGGGCAGTGGACTCAATGACCGTGACCACGAGTTGTAGTCACTGGGCATGAGTCGTAGGTTCCCTTGTGGGGACTAGTAGTCAGTTTTTCCTGCGAACTTCCTAAGGGTGCTTCGGTAATTTCCTAACCTCCTAGATCCTAAAATAAGTTGTTTAGTGTTATTTTGAGGGGATTTAGAGGGGCAAAACGGTTTTCCCCCTCATTCCCACTCATTTTCAGAAAAATACCGTAAGCTTTCCTCTCAAGAAGCTCTCAAGCAAGACTAGGGGTTTTCCTCCATTGCAGCAGTCCAAGCTTCCTTATCCAATGAAATTCTAACTTAGGTATGTGGAAATTCAATAAGGCGATAGTTCTTCCCTTGTATCCCCCAAAACCATTCTCTAGTTTCTCTAGAATCCTAGCCCTGAGCTTTCGAATGTGAAGAGAATATACGTCAGTTTTCTTTGAATTCACATAGAATGATATCCATGATTATTTTAGACATGACTTCCATCAGTTCATGATTAAATTGATGTTATACCCGTAAAAGTGAATTCTAACCCTAAGCTTTCGAATGAGGTTGAATTATGTGTTAGATTCCTTATAGCTTGTGCAATATGCTTTAAGATGATTGTTTGATATCTTTTTCTTTATTTATATATCATGTGATTATTCTCCTAGTAAGAATGATTTTAGCCCTATTGTTGAACGAGAATACCTATAATTCTGCTAGTTGGATTAGACTTCCTTATTACTTGATTTTAGCCATATTGTGGATTCCCGCATTGTTAGAATAAGTTGAAATCTTTGTTAGCTGCTTAGTAGTTCAATTCAGTACGAATGTAGGAATCCACAATGTTACTCAAAATTTGCAACTGATCAGTTGGACTACAGAAATTCTCAAGGTGTTAATAGTACCTCTCAGTTATCAGAATCAGATTTAGAATTTAGTTTTAGTGGTCCATTAGGCGGTCATTGTCACACCCCGCCTTGGAGGGTATGACTGGCACCTGGTGCCCTATTAGGACCTGAACTGCTAGACTACTGAGCCTAAGCACTTCTTGTCACGCCCCAC
>JACEIK010005382.1:61128-82143 GCA_018107945.1 Datura stramonium | reverse complement strand
TCCAGAAGGGAGAAATACTCACTTTAGGGCTAGGAGTATATTGACACTAATTTGGAGCAATTCCACTTACCTTAACTCGATAGCACGACGATTCGCCGGCCAAATTCCACGAAAATAAATTTGTAGGAATGCTCCTTGCCGCTTAATACCTCGGTATCTGGAGTTAATTTGAGTTTGGACCGCGTTTGATGGCGTAATCGGACGGAAATTATCAAAGAACCTTCATCCCCCTCTGTTTCCCTCGACTTCTCTAGAAAATTATATGAAATTAAACATTAAAACCGATGTTGGAGGCTTTTATACTTGGGCCTGGATAGGGCCTCCGTGACACAGAGCCAACACGGAGGCCCTCCCTCCGTGGCACGTTGCCATCGCGGAGGGGCTCTGCCCTAGCTCCTTCTGCGATGGTTCGACAGATCTCTTATGCGGTCTTTCCCCGGGCCTTTTCCTAGCATGTATGGAATACAAAAACTCTTAACCAACATGCGAGTAGGCCATCTACATGTCGAGAATTTATGGGGTGTAACAGTCATGACACTTTAGATAAATAGTTCTGACTAGCCTTAGGACCCCAGCCTTAGATTACAGTTTGTTCTTTAGACGATTACGATGCTTCCAGATAAGCAGCTCTGACCAGTCTTAGAACCAAGTTCTAGAATCCGGTGTGATAAGACTCTCAGGATGCCTTCAAATATGTACCCCTGACTATTCTTAGGCCCAAGTTTCAAACTATCAGCTTAGTATTCAGTCTAGGACTATCTAGTGGGAGTAGGACTTAGCACCGAGTGGACTAGGGTTCCAGTGCACCCAGGTTCGCAGAACTACGTTTCCGCTGTAGGTTACACTTTATTCGGCCTCATGGCCCTAGACTTGTGATCACCCATTTCATGCATTTATACCCTGGGAAGGTATATTGGGTCCTACCGGTGGGGCGTCTACATCAGACTCCACGTCTAGCTCACGTGGTCATATGCCGGTTATAGACTCTCCCACTAGTCATCTCAATTCAGTCTTAGATTAGTCAGTTTAGATCAGTTCAGTATAGTATCTCAAACTCAGAATTTTAGACATAGGGCATGTCTTTGACCATTAGACAGGGTCATCTTGACCATCTTAGTTTACTTCAGTTATTTCAGTGGTCATTGCATGTTGTTTCAGTTCAGTCATTTATATCCAATATTATGATTTCTCCTTCTTACTCAGTACATTCAAAGTACTGACGCATAGCTTTTATGCTGTATCATTTCATGATACAGCTCTAGGTTCTCAAACTCAATGCTGTTAGCTGACCTCGCTCAGACTTTCTCAGCAGCTTCATTGGTGAGTCCTCATCCTTCGAGTACGAAGATTATTTCTTTCATTCTTTCAGCTCAGTTTGTTTTATTTAGATTTGGATTTAGCTTGGGGCTTGTCCCAGAACTCATTAGTTGTAGAGGCTATCAGACATAAAAATGTTACTTTCAAACTTTTAGTTTTGTTCAGATGATTTTAAACTATATTGATTCAGTTTATTTTTCTATATAAATGTTTTATGATAGTATTTTAAAGCTTCCGCAAATTACGTTTACTCAGAATGCTAGTGTGTGATAGACCAGGGGTTGACTTGGGGTATTTGTGACTCCAAGTACAGTGTCCCTTACAGGGTGTAGAATCAGGGTGTGAAAAACTTGGTATCAGAGCCCTAGGATTAGAGGATCCTCGGAATGTCTGAAAGCCGCATCGAGTAGAGTCCTTTTCATGGGTGTGAAGCGCGCCACACTTATGATGGGGAGGCTACAAGATGTTATTAGGAAAACTCTCTTTTGTTCATACTCTTTATCGTGCGTTAAAGTTCGATTCAAAAAATGTTCTCCTAACTCGTGCTCTGTTTCATTTCAGTGAATCATGCCTCCCAAACGCGGTAACGGAAGAAGGACCGGCAACGCCGACCGACCTGCCCCACCAGCGCTAGTAGCCCCTCAGGACGACACAGTGTCCACCGCGGAGTTCAAGGCGGCTATCCAGCTGCTCGCTCAGACAGTCACCAATCAGGTGAACCAGCAGATGGTTTTGGTGAACACAAACAAGTCTGCAGCAGCTTCTAGGGTGCCAGACTTCATCCAAATGAACCCTCCATCCTTTCAGGTATCTAAGGTGGGGGAGGACCCCCAAGAATTCGTGGATGAGATTAAAAATATTACCCGCATAATGGGTGTCAGCTCTTCTGACAGTGCTGACCTGGCTGCCTACCAGCCAAAAGGGGTAGCCCAGGCTGGTATAAATAGTGGAAAGAGGGGCGGCCAGCGGGAGAAGGACCGGTAGAGTGGAAGGAGTTCAACACAGCCTTCCTAGATAGATTTTCCCTCGGGAGCTCACGGAGGCAAAAGTGGCTAAGTTCATGAACTTGAGACAGGGCAACAGAACAATAGAAGAATATGCATTGGAGTTCACCAGGTTGTCTAAGTAGGCTCTAGAGATGGTAGCCGAGCCAAGGGCTCGTATGCTGAAATTTGTGAACGGAGTGTCGAACCTGGTCCTCAAGGAGTGCAGGACTGCAATGCTTATCAAGGACATCGATCTCTCCAGCCTTATTGTTCATGCCCAGTAGATTGAGGCAAAAAAATTGAAGGACATGGAGCGAAAGAACAAGCAGGCAAGGACTGGCCAGTTAGATTATGGCCATCAGAGGTCTGGAGGTAGTAGCCGCCCATAGCAGCAACAACAACAATAGTATTAGAGAGCCCCACCACCCAACTCATCCAGCACTCCAACCTTTCAGTCCTGCCAAGATCAGAGGCGTGGAGCATCTAGCTCTTAATCCCAGAGCTACAGTGCCAGCAATAGGTATTCAGTTTGCCCTATGTGTGGCAAGAACCATCCAGGAGAGTGTCTACAGGGTCGAGAGGGTTGTTTTGGTTGTGGATAGATTGATCATCGACTTAAAGATTGCCCGTCAGTAGGACGGAGGAGAGCACAATCCACCACATCAGCAGCTCTAGCAGGCCGACCAGCTCAGCAGGCCCACACATCTGGTACAGATGGCGGTCAGCGCCAAAATCGTTTTTATGCATTGTCTTCTCTTTAGGACCAGGAGAGCTCACCTGATGTAGTCACAAGTATGTTACGCTCTTTCATCTAGACGTGTATTCCCTACTAGATCCAGGAGCCACACTATCGTCCGTGACTCCCTATGTAGCAGTCCAGTTCAATATCAGTCTAGAGGTCCTCTCAGAACCATTCTCAGTCTCCACTCTAGTTGGCGAGTCAATTAGAGTCAGCCGGGTGTATAGAAACGGCCCAATCTCAGTCTTTAACAAAGTCATTCCAGCTAACCTTGTAGAGTTAGGCATGGTCGACTTCGACCTCATCCTTGGCATGGATTGGTTACACTCTGGTTATGCCTCAGTCGACTGCAGAACTAGGGTCGTCAAGTTTCAGTTCCCTAATGAGCCAACTCTAGAATGGTCAGGCAGTAATTCAGCGCCAAAGGATAGGTTTATTTCCTACATTAAGGCCAGGAAGCTTATTTCTAAGGGATGTATTTACCATCTATTTTGGTTAAGGACCCCGACTCTGAGACCCCAACTATCTAGTCAGTTCCAGTGGTCAATGTGTTACCTGATGTCTTTCCCAAAGATCTTCCCGGAGTTCCCCCTGAATGGGAAATAGACTTCGGGATAGACCTCCTCCCAGATACTCAACCTATCTCTATCCCTCCTTACCGAATGGCTCCAGCTGAGCTTAAGGAGTTAAAGGAGTAGCTGAAAGACCTTCTTGACAAGGGTTTTATCAAACCCAACATCTCTCCCAGGGTGCTCCAGTTCTATTCGTGTGAAAGAAAGACGGTACCCTTAGAATGCGCATAGATTACCGACAGTTGAACAAAGCCACAGTCAAGAATAGGATCCTCTACCCAGAATTGATGACCTGTTTGACCAACTTCAGGGAGCTAGCTGTTTCTCCAAAATAGATCTTAGGTCGGGTATCATCAACTTAGGGTCAGAGAGTGTGACATACCGAAAATAGCTTTCAGGACTCAGTATGGTCACTATGAGTTTGTGGTTATGTCCTTCGGACTAACAAATGCCCCCGCAGCTTTCGTGGACTTGATGAATAGAGTCTTTAAGCAGTATCTGGATATGTTCGTCATTGTATTTATTGACGACATTCTTGTATAATCTAGAAATGAGGAAGAACATACTAATCACCTGAGGATAATGCTACAGACACTCAGAGATCGCTAGTTGTTCGCCAAATTCAGCAAATGCGAATTTTGGTTGAAGTCCGACACTTTCCTAGGTCATGTGATCTTGGGTGAAGGCATACAGGTAGATCCTCAAAAGATAGAAGCAGTGAAAGATTGGCCCAGACCTACCTCCCCAATCGAAATCAGGAGTTTCTTGGTCCTAGATGGTTATTACCGACAGTTTGTGGAAGGCTTATCATCTATAGCATCACCTCTGACTAAGTTGATTTAGAAAAAGGTGAAATTCTAGTGATCAGATGTGTGTGAGAAGAGTTTCTAGGAGTTAAAGACTCGACTAACTTCCACTCCAGTTTTGACCTTACCAGAGGGAACAAATGGGTTAGTTGTGTATTGTGACGCTTCCAGAGTTGGACTCGGCTACGTTTTGATGTAGCGGGGCAAGGTGATAACTTATGCCTCAAGACAGCTCAAAGTTCATGAAAAGAATTATCCAACTCATGACTTGGAGTTGGCAGCTGTGGTGTTTGTGCTAAAGATATAGAGACACTACCTGTACGGGGCTCACGTAGATGTTTTCACTGATCATAAGAGCCTCCAATATGTATTCACTCAGAAGGACCTAAACCTTCATCAGAAAAGGTGGTTAGAGCTCCTGAAGGATTATGATATGAGTGTGCTATATCACCCAGGCAAAGCCAATGTGGTGGCTGATACCCTAAGCAGAGTGTCTATGGGTAGTGTGGCTCATATTGAGGAAGGCAAAAAGGAATTGTCAAAGGATATCCACAGACTAGCTTGGTTAAGGGTGCAGTTTGCTGAGTCAGCAGAGGGTGGAGTGGTGATGCAAAGGGGGTTAGATTCCTCTTTGGTGGTTGAAGTTAAGTCTAAACAGGATGAAGATCTCATTTTACTTAAATTCAAGGAAACAGTTCTTAGGAAAGAGGTTGAGGCTTTCTCCAAGGAGGGAGATGG
The DNA here is from genome assembly GCA_018107945.1 of Datura stramonium. Classification (NCBI taxonomy): domain Eukaryota; kingdom Viridiplantae; phylum Streptophyta; class Magnoliopsida; order Solanales; family Solanaceae; genus Datura; species Datura stramonium. Next base: position 76,985 of record JACEIK010005382.1, on the reverse strand, counting down.
TGTGCTCCATTATCAGGGCAAATTGTGTGTACCAGATATCAGTGATGTGAGACAACAGATACTGGCTGAAGCAGATAGTTCGAGGTATTCTATCCACACGGGTGCTACAAAGATGTACCATGATCTACGGGATATTTACTGGTGGAACAGCATGAAAAGAGACATCACTGAAGTTAAGTGGGAGAATTTCCAGCAAGTCAAAGTAGAGCACCAAAGACTGGGATGACCCAAGATATCAGCATACCCACGTGAAAGTGGGAAAAAGTAAATATGGACTTTATGACGGGCCTACCTCGAACTCGTCGGCAACATGATTCCATTTGGGTAGTAGTAGACTGGATGACTAAGTCAGCACATTTCCTCCCAGTTAAGACTCCAGATTCAGCTGAGGACTATGCTATATATCCGAGAGTTGGTCAGGCTTCATGGGTTGCCATTATCCATCATCTCAGACAGAGGTACCCAGTTCACCTCGCATTTTTGGAAGTTTTTTCAGAAGGGACTTGGTGCCCAGGTCAAGATTAGCACAACTTTTCACCCGCAGATAGATGGAAAAGCTAAGAGAACCATTCAGACCCTGGAAGATATGTTGAGGGCATGCGTGATCAATTTCAAAGGCAATTGAGATGATCACTTGCCTCTCATCGAGTTCATGTATAACAATAACTACCACTCTAGTATTTAGATGGCCCCATTTTAGGAATCGTATGGTAGGAGGTGTAGGTCTCTTATAGGGTGGTTTGAGGCTAGTGAAGCTACCTTGATAGGGCCAGACTCAGTTCACGAGGCAATGCAGAAAATACAACTCATCCAAGAAGGATTGAAAATTGCTCAGAGTCGTCAGAAATCTTATGTCGATGTGAGGAGAAGAGAGTTAGAGTTTGAAATTGATGACTGGGTTTATTTGAAAATTTCACCCATGAAAGGGGTGATGAGATTTGGGAAGAAAGGCAAACTCAGTTCCAAGTATATGGGATCCTACAGAATTTTGAGGCGTATCAGCAATGTAGCCTATGAGCTAGAATTACCTTCAGAGTTGGCATCTGTGCAACCAGTATTCCATGTGTCTCTATTGAAGAAGTGCATTGGTGATCCACACTTCAGTTGTACCATTAGACAATGTGGGGGTGAAAGATAGTCGCTCTTACGAAGAAATCGCAGTTCAGATTCTTGACCGTCAGGTTCATAAGTTGAGGAACAAAGAAGTAGCTTCAGTCAAAGTCTTGTGGAGGAATCAGCAAGTTGAGGGAGCTACGTAGGAAGCCGAAGTAGATATGATGGCCAGATACCCACATTTGTTCTGTTACGGCTCAATTTCAGTTTAAGGTACCAATTTCCTCCCTAAAACTCCATTCAGTTCATGTGTTCTGGTTTCTTTCATGTAATTGAACAAATGTATGATTAGTGAATCCAGTTCAGACTTGTAGTTCAGTCGGAGGTAGTCATTCCGTTAGTTTTCAGCCTTTACGGACAGTATTTGAATATAGTGATTGTAATTCTCTGCTTTTCTGTGTGTTTTCCAACATTCGAGGACGAATGTTCCCAAGGGGGAGATATTGTAATGCTACAGAAACTCAAAAACCAGACCCGAGAGTTGAAACGAAGATAATAGGAATTTCTACACCAGATCACAGGACGATTGTGGGTAGGCCATGAGTCGTGAAGTGACTCATGGGGAAGGGTCCAGACTTGGTAGAAAAAGTTGAGAATAATGGAGTGACCACGGGTGTGACCACGAGTCGTGGTCAGCACGACAATTCGTTAGGTGACCTGTGGCTAGTAGTTGATTGAAGACGAGGAGGACATTTGGCAGTGTACTTCACGATTAGTCACCACGAGTCATGGTCCAAGCCACGATTCATTAGGTGACCCGTGGTTCAAAATACTTGGGAGAGTAATGATGTTGGCAATGTAGTTGACGAATAGGTCGCCATGAGTCGTAGGGTACACCACGAGTCATGGTGTCCCTCGTAGTGACCAATAGGGGATTTTGGGCAGTGGACTCAATGAATGTGACCATGAGTCGTGGTCACTGGGCACGAGTCGTAGGGTCCCCCGTGGGGACTAGCAGTCGGTTTTTCCTGTGAATTTCCTAAGGGTGCTTCGGTAATTTCCTAACCTCCCATATCCTAAACTAAGTCGTTTTGGTTATTTTGAGGGAATTAAAGGGGAAAATGGTTTTTTCCCCTCATTCCCATTCATCTTCAGAAAAATACCGTAAGCTTTCCTCTCAAGAAGCTCTCAAGCAAGACTAGGGTTTTTCCTTTATTGCAGTAGTCCAAGTTTCCTTCTCCAAGGAAATTCTAACTAAGGTATGTGGGAATTCAACAAGGCGATAGTTCTTCCCTTATGTCCCCCCAAACCCTACTCTAGTTTCTCTATAAATCCTAGCCCTGAGCTTTCGAGTGTGAAGAGAATATATGTCAGTTTTCTTTGAATTCACATAGAATGATATCCATGATTATTTTAAATATGACTTCCATCAGTTCATGATTAAATTGATGTTATACCCATAAAAGTGAATTCTAGCACTAAGATTTCGAATGAGGTTGAATTATGTGTCAGATTCCTTATAGCTTGTGAAATATGATTTAAGTTGATTTTTTGAGATCTTTTTCATTATTTAGATATCGTGTAATTGTTCTCCTAACAAGAATTATTTTAGCCCTATTGTTGAACGAGAATACCTACAATTCTGCTGGTTGGATTAGACTTCCTTATTGCTTGATTTTAGCCATATTGTGGATTCCCGTATTGTTAGATAAGTTGAAATCTCTGTTAGCTGCTTAGTAGTTCAATTCAATTCGAATGTAGGAATCCGCAGTGTTACTCAGAATTTGTCAGTTGATCAGCTTGACTACAGAAATTCCCGAGGTGCTAGTAGTACCTCTAAGTTATCAGAATCAAATTCAGAATTCGGTTTTAGTGATCCACTATGTGTTCATGACACTTTATATAAACAACTCTGACTAGCCTTAGGACCCTAGCCTCAGATTACAGTTTGTTCTTTAGATGGTTATGACACTTCCAAATAAGCAGCGCTGACCAGTCTTAGAACCCAGTTCCAGAATCCGATCTGATAAGACTCTCAGGGTGCCTTCAGATATGTACCCCTGACTAGTCTTGGTCCCTAGTTTCGAGCTATCAGCTTAGTATTCTATCTAGGACTATCCAGTGGTAGTAAGACTTAGCACCAAACGGACTGGGGTTCCAGCGCACCTAGGTTTGCAGAACTACGTTGCCGTCGTAGGTTACAGTTTATTTGGCCTCATGGCCCCATACTTGTGATCACCCAGTTCATGCCTTTATACCTTTGCAAAGTATATTCGGTTTTGTTCAAGAAATTTTAAACCTTATTGATTCAGTTTATTTTTCTATATAAATGTTTTATGATAGTATTTTAAAGCTTCCGCAAATTATGTTTACTCAAAATATAAGTGTATGATAGACCAGGGGTTGACTTGGGGTTACTTGTGACTCCATGTACCGTGTCCCGTCCAGGGTATAGACTTAGGGCATGACAAATATGCTGGCCCCCAGATGACTATGGTAGTGGGACTGCAGTAGGTAATCTAACCCGACTCATTGGGTTCATTTCATCACGTATAAGGCCTATGTACGTAGTCCTGTGGCCTCCGATCTGGTGATCTATCTATTGGATCACCCTAACACCTGCTTCCATGCACAATCTATACATAAGACTCGGGAATGGGATGGTAGTGCTCAACCCCATAGCCCAATCTCAGATTTCCTCCACTCTTACCCTTGGATTGTTGATGGCATATCTCGACATGATACACACTACCAATGCTGCTTTGTCTACACTGAGGATGTTTTCATTGACTGTTGGCACCAACCTGTGGTGAACCAGTGTCCAGCAGGCCTTTGCTATAAAGTTCAGCGAGGCTTTTGTGACCTACCGATCACTGGTCACCCACACTACCTCCTCCTTATCCTCTTCTATGACCCTAGTTAGCCATTTCACTTGGCTCTGTCTTTCTTCGAAACCCAACTACTTTACCTTTTTTAGAGCTTCTACTCAGTAATCGAACTCAGTTGTGGCCTCCGGAGCTCTGAACTGTGGCTCATATAACATCCAAGCAATAGTCCACTCAGAGATGTCAACCATGCATCCGCGGACCATGAAACTGTCTAGCTTAGGTTATTCCTTCAATTTCTGCCCAGCTTTTTCTTTATGCTCCATCATTGCCAAATAGTTGGCATAGAACTCCCAGACTATCTCAGCACTGTACTTTTCAAGAGTTTTAGCCATCCACTCGAATTCCTAGAAGTTGAAGATCCACTTCATTTCCTCAACGTCATTTAGTGAACTAGTGAGGATCTATGGTTCTCCCTGAATAATCCACTTGGGATGCTGCTTGGAGGCGAGAGCAAGACCCTGTTCGTAGACCTCTTGAGCATCGGGTATGTGCCACCTCATAGTTCGACTCTCTCGGGGTGAAGTCTGCTCAGCTTCTTCCTTAGACTCGGCCTCATCATTACTATTCTGGAATGGGCTTCCTCAGACCCCTCCTCAGCATTTGAGCCAATACCGAACTCCTGAGTCTAATCACCTACTCCCTCCTCAGATTGGGGAGTAGTTGCTAGAGTAGCAGATGTCTCTTTGGACTGAGCCTTGGCCTATGCCCTAGTGGTCTATGTCTCATCAGTGACAATTGTATCCATTTGGTATTCCTCCATTGAACCACTATGGGTGTTGCCTTCTTGGTCGGAGTCGGAGGGCTCATCTCTCAGTACCCTCCGAGTAGCAATTTTAGCCTTGGCCCTCTTGTCTTGGGCCTTCTTGATTGATTTCCTTTTTAACATCATCGTACCTGTGGAGGAAAAGGTTAGTATGTACACTCTGAGAAAAAGAAAGCAAGAAAAATATCCTCTGAACTTTTCCATGAGTCTACAATACGGGTCGTACCTTGGTGGTACAATTTGTACTGAGACTTGTAACATTTAGTGTTTCTGGTATGACTCCTTGGTATGGATTGTACCAGGTTGGTATGGTTCGTATAAGGAGTCATATAAGGATTTCCCTATAATTCTAATGTTCTGTATTTTTGTATAACTCAAGTTACGGATCATGATTAGATTCTACGAGTCATACAAAAGGTCATACTGTTACTTTTGAACTTTAACCCTTTCAGAATTTTGATATGATCACCAGGTATGACTCATAATAAGATACCACAGGCTGTATAAGGATTCGTAACATAACTTTCAGTTAAAATGGTCTTTGGACAGTCCCAACGAGCCCTCCTACGAGTCATAGTTTGAAACAACGAGTCATGAGAAAGCTCGTGAAGCCTATCCTCACCTAGGCAGTGTCAGTTATTCAGGCAAACAATTATTTTGAACTGGGTACTTAGAATTCCCCAGCTTGGACATGTAGACTTCATCAATTTTGACCTACCCGGCTAACTCTCAACATGATTCAGATCCCGTAACTCATTTACTTTAATCAAGTTGAAGGTGATCAGTAACTTGTTGTGCTAATGTATTGAATGCGTAGGAATTCAAAATGCTCAAGGTGATCAGTAACTTGTTGTGCTAACTTGTTGTGCTAATGTATTTAATGTTTGAGCATTTTGAATTCCTACGCATTCAATACATTAGCACAACAAGTTACTGATCACCTTCCTCATCCCCATTTTCATAAGTTTTAAGAAATCACAGTGTTTTTTCAGTTTACACATAGCAAGAATTTTTTTAATTTAAACACATTCACTTGATTTTTTTCAAGTTCTTACTCGACTTTAAGCTTGCTTCAATTTTGGGGTAAGAATTCAAAGAGCTCGTGCAGATTCACTTGCACAATTGAGCTTGAGCATATTTGAGCTTGTCGTGTGAGGGTCGTAGGAAATAATCATGGGTTGAAGTTATGTTTGCATGGGAGTTGAAGTTTGAAAGATTTTGATTTAAATAGGCTAGAGTAGATTTTTAAAAATTCAGGTCGAGTCGGGTCAATTTAATTGTTGACTCATAACTTGCGACTCGTCCCTTAGACTCATAGCATAAGACTTATAGGAACTTACCTGGGGACCTGCATGTACATGGTACGAATCGTACCACGAGGATACGAATCGTACCACGAGGATACGAATCGTACCACGAGGATACGAATCGTACTATGTATCGTAAGTCATTAATTTTTGCACTTCCACACTTAGCATGGTTCAGCATTACAGTGAGTACTACGACTCATACAATCTAGGTACGATTTGTAATAAACCAGCCATAACATGAACTCATGTTTCTGCTTTTCACCACGGACGGTACTATTAGTCGTACAATCCTCTTACGAGTCGTACTGAGGCTAGTTGTACAGGTCTGTTCTGCAATCTTTCACCCACCAGTTTTGTTTCACCTTCACACTGAACACACATAAGTTAAAGATACTTGGGTCATCTCCCAAGAAGTGCTTGATTTAACATCGCGGCACGACGCAAGTGGTCTGGTTACTTAGACTTCACCAAACCACCTTATGGGTTGCCTCCCAAGAAGCGCCTGATTTAACGTCGACGCGTGATGCAAGTCTCTTGACTACTCAAATTTTGTCAAGAGACTCAAAATCATCCTCGATTGCTGATAGAACCCTGAACTCATTGGGTTGCTTCATTGACCGACAAACATTAAAGGTGACCTCTTCCTTATTCATCTTGAACTTCAGCTAGCCAGCCTCAACATCTACCAGAGCTCTCCTAGTGGCAAGGAATAGTCTCCTTAAAATAATGGGAACCTAAAAATCAACCTCTCAATCTAAGATCACGAAGTCCGCTAGGAAGATGAACCGATCCACCTTAACTAGCACATCAACTAGGATCCCTACTAGCTTTTTAACTGTGTGGTCAGCCATTAATAGCTGCATTATTGTCGGTGTGGTGGCTCCCAACCCCAACTGCATGAACACAACTTATGGCATCAAGTTGATGCTAGCTCCTAAATCACATAGTATCTTCGCAAACTCAAAGTCACCAATCGTACAAGGAATGGTAAAGGCACCTGAATCCTCCTTCTTCTAAGAAAGGACCTGTGAGGCTAGGGCACTGCAATGATGCAAATTACTAAGTAGCTCATAGCTCACGGGCCTCTTCCTAGTCATAAGGCCCTTCATAAATTTGGTATATCTGGGCATCTGCTCCAACGTCTCGATGAATAGTATGTTCACAGACAACTGTTTTAGCATAGAGAAAAATTTCTAAAACTTACCATCTTCCGCCTTCTTTTTCATCCTTTACGGGAATGGTAGCGGTGGTCGAGGGATAGCCCTATACACCTATGTGGCCCTTTATTCCTTCCCTTTATCAACTCCAGACCCCTTTGCACCAACTAGAGTCTCAGTCAACTCAGCCTTACCTATAAGCTCCGGGTCAGTAACCTCATCATCCTTATTAAGCTTGATCTCCTTCTGTCTTTCCATTTCAACTACAACTGGCAGGGGAGGGTCAACAATCGTCTTACTACTCCTAGTCATCACCGCCATACAATGATTGTCATTCTTTGGATTCTGGATGGTGTTTCTAGGAAGTGTCCCCTTTTGCCTCTAGTTTAGGGATGCAGACATCTGACCAAGCTGCTGCTCAATCTGCGTTATCGCTATAGCATGGGATTCGACCTTTTGGCCCATGCTAGATATGTCACCCCTAATATCCTTCAGTTGCTCATCAATTTATTTGGCCTTTTTTAGCATCTCAGCCATCTACTCTCTAACTTCGAGGGTCCAGCATCACCCTCACGGCCCTGAGAGGAACATAAACACCAGGCGATCGTTGTGGTAACCATCATTCTTTCTCTATTCACCTTCCCGCTCATGACCTCTACTCCTATCCCTATATCCATTCCTGTTTTAGTGTTCTCTATATTGGGTCCCACCTTTATTTTCGAAGCCTTGGTGCCAAGTGTCCTATCCGGACCCTTGGGAGTTAGTATGAAAATCTACCACCTGGTTGTCCAAGAAATTTGCCTCCTCGTCAGAATCTGTTTGCTCAAGACCCTGCTCCTGACTTTGAGCTCTAACTGCATTAATCTTCTGAGCTCCAGAGCTCATAATGAGCTTCATGAGTAGGTCCAAGGATGTCCTAATGTGAGCTAGCTCCTGATCACGCTCCTCCTCCTTCCTGCACTGCTCCGCAATCATACTAATAGCATACGTATCCACAGTCAAGTATAACATTTGCTTACTCCCACAATTGACTCATCAACACTCCTCCTGCCACTTTATCTGCTACATCCTTGGTGCTATTTTTCAAAGACCTTTAAAGAATTTCCAGCAAAGTGTCATCGGGAATTTTATGATTTGGGCACTAATTAGCTTCTTCTGAAATCGCAACCAAGTCTCATGCAATGCCTCAGTCTTCAACTGTCGAAAATTATAGGTCTCGTCTTTTAGATGCAGCATTCTGGAGGGTGGGAAGAACCTTTCTAGGAAGGCTTTTTTAAGCTCCCTCCAGTTGGAAATGGAGTCGTTGGGAAACTTTGATAACCATAATGTGGCCTTTCTAGAGAGAGAGAATGGGAAGATTCTCAACCATATAACATCCTGGCTTACACCGGGTAACCTATACGCCTGCATATCCTAACAAAATTCATCAAGTGCAAGTTAGCATTATCACCTGCATGACTACTAAATACCCTCTTCATATTAAGCAACTGGATCATGGTGCTAATGATATCAAACTTAGCTCCAGCAGGCAAATGTGGAGGTACAATAGCTCTAGTTGACTCGGCCTCATCAACATCCGAATCATCTTCATCATAGAACTAAGGAGCATATCTTTGGCCTTTATTGCCCCTTCCATGACGACCAACATTCACTACCTCATCACGAACATCCTCGGCTTCCTGAAGTGCAGCTTGCTGAGCTGACTCAGCTTGACAAGCTTCTTCAGCCATACAGGCCTCTCTCTGCTCAGCGTTTCCATCCTACACCGTGGTCACTCTTAACTCAAATAAAACCACTTATTTATGCAAGATATCTATATTTAGAAGCAATTTATGTTAAGCATTTTCATCCACACGCCCTCACTTTAGACCCAGAAAATTGTCCATTCTTAGCAATAAAACTCACAATCGGTACAAGGACAAAAGATCAAAAGAGAAGAGAAAGACACTCAACTCTCACAAAGATGTTCACAACTTAAGACACTCAACTCTCACAAAGATGTTCACAACTTAAGTCACACCATATGCTTGCCTTTATTCTCAAATGCCTTGACTTTTGGAATTTGGGGTTGAAATCACATAAAGATTTTAGTATTGTAATGTTGGTTCAAAGGACAGGTAGGATGCATATATGGAATTTTAATGACTTGGTACCATCCTTGAACACTATATCACATTACTTTTCACCTTCTTGCTTTTGTTCTCTTCTTTTCTTCCCTCTCTCACTTAGAATTTCCACAGTCCAAAGTATTTTTGTGAGCTTATTCCGTCCTTTTTTCTTTTATTTTCTTTTTCTATTTATTTTCTTTTCCTCTTTATTTTTCTTCACACTTTTTCATGCTCATTATTCCTTGGGAAGTGGTTTAAGTACCCATTTTTAACCTCTACTTTGTTTTTCACGTTTTCACCCCCAACTTACACCTTTTTACATCATCAAATCATTTCTTAGTGTCAAGGAGGATGAGTTTAAAAGAGAATCAATTAAGAATTGGCTTCAGTTTAATTGCGGTTGATCGAGAAAAAAAGGATCATAGGCTCAAAAAGGGAGACTAGGGTTACATTAATCATTTGGTAGGCTCATTTAGGCAAATAGGGATTTTGAAATACAAAAAAGGCCTAAGTTCATCTCTACAACCTAATCTATCCTAGGCTAAAACATGAGTAACCATGTAAGTTCTAGAGTGTAACAATAACAACTAAAGATAACTATTATCCTCACCACACATTGCCACATGGATATCAAACAGCCTAATCATTTTTACTCCCAAGTAGGTAATATATGCTACAATTATCACATGCAAATGTCATATATAGAGGTTAACATTTCAACACAAAACAGTTGTGGTAAAATTTTAAAGGGGGTAATTTTTCACATGTAAACACACATGCATGTTTCAAGCTAATTTGTCACCACTACCTAAGTCAAAAATACTTTATTGAATAAAAAATGATACGGGCATAGACTGGTACCCTTAAGAAAGTTTCCTAACAATCTCATCAGGACCAATCACTATGACACTTAAGCTACATTATTATGCTAGATTCAAGAGAAATTAAGCCTCCTAGAAAGAACCATGGATAAGAAAACCAAGGAGGACTCTAACATCGTACAAAAAAAAAAAGAAACTACATCTATACTATCTGAAAAAGCAAAAACAGCCACACGCATTACCATCAAGATCTTACATCAAAAACTCAAGCCTCACCCCCGACTTGAAAATATAAAATGTCCCTAGTGCATGCAAAATGTAAGAGGAAATGTAACAACTCGCTTTGGCACACTTGGAACACTAGTCCGATGGGGCAGTATGATATTGAAAACCACTGGAGTGGGTAGGAATAGCTGCAACTAAGCTACTTATCTCTTTGTCAATATGAGGCCGAGTCCTTTGGTCCATTAAAGACTCTAACTTTGCAAGCCAAATCTAGGAAGCAGGAACCATGTCCAGATCGTCCTACTCCACAAAGTCCTCCCCCTTAGCCTCGCCCTCCTCCTCCTCCTATTGTCTCTTATCAGCGTCACGCAGAGGTATGGGGTCTCTGGGTGGCGATAAGTTCAATAGACTCGTAAGGGGCCCTGCAATATTTGCGGCCGACAGCTCTAATCCAGCATCCTCTATTAGAGGACCTCTCTCTTGTAATTCTTCACAGCCACCCTCAGCTCATTAAGCTTTTCCCAAAGTTGCACCACCTCAAAATGACCGGAGGTCCTCTCCAACTGGGTCACCCTAGTCTCTAGAGAATCCATCCTGGCAATCATGATCCACTGGGAGACTAGAATGAGTCCTTCAATAGCTGCAGAGTCTTCTCAATGGCTTTGGACACAAATGTGGGCTGCTCATCCAACAGTCTATCCAATTGCATCTCCTCCTACGCCAATCTGGCTGCCACATGAGCTAAATTCTCACTAGTGAGGAGCAACGTCCCACCCAGTGCCCTAGAAGTGAAAGCGGTCCTGCTAGGCCCAACAAGTGCACGACATGAGGAAGAAGTGGAAAAACTAGCTCCTTCAGGAGTGGGCTCAGCTGGAGGTGCCTCTAAAATAGTCTGAGAGGGAGGCATAATGGTGCTATGATCAACAACATTCAATGGTTCTTCCTTGGTAGTACCATAGCCCCTGCCCTTTTATATAAAGCAGTGATGTGACATGGGCAGGAAAGTGAGGTAGTCGTCTATAATGCCCTCTCCTTCAGCTCATTGGCCAACAAACAACCAATATCTACTCTTCACCAGTCAATGATGGTTGCTATCACCAAAAATTAGCCAAATGTTAAAGTAATGTCATTTTTTGTTGGGCAAATGCGACTAATCATAATATTCCCCAAAAACTTAACCTAAAGCTTCAAGTCCCTCTTGTAGATTAAGGACGTAGTAATGGTAAGTCACACCAGTGTTGCCTTGATAATTAGAGGGGGCATCCATAGCCTAAAAGTTTCTCTAACTTGGCCTTCTTATCATAAGATGAAGTTCCAGTTAGAGCCTAATCGTCTCCCGAGTAGTACCAATTGATTGCCTCATGGCTAATGTCAATCGGCACTTGATAATGCTCAAACTCACACTCGTGACAAAGTATGAACCAGACATTGTCAATAAAGAACTCAACAAAGGTTAGGGTCGAACTCATAGGGAATATGGTCAGGATATAAAATAATGCAGGTATTTAAGCTTTTAAGTCAATTACTTCCTAAAAAGGGGGGAAAATAAGTAACAGGTAACAATGTTGAGAAGTTGAATGTTGATTCCAAATTAATGCAATTAACTAGAGTAAGTGTTCCCCATGGATTCATAACTACTTCGGGTTTTACACTTGTCATCTATCCCAATACTTTACTTGTAGAACTGATAACTAATGTTCATTCAAATGACTGGTTTGTCCCTATTGGATAACTATACTCAATCACCGGATTAGGTCTCATGAGTGATTTCAGTTTAACCATTATCAATTTGTCCCAAATTAACTATCATGTGACCACAGCTCAAGTTATACAATGATCATAAAGATCAAGGCTTTGTTGTACTTTTCTTTTCCTAATCTCTACCTCTCTAGGCTCAAGCAAGCAGAACATTCAGGCAAGTCTAACGTTGCGCACCGTTAAGAAACATTAAAGATGAATAGAATATAATACAAGCATTTAGTATTGGTTTAAAATCACGTCGTGCAAACCCTCGTTCGTTAATTCACAATGATTCCCACAACCCTAGTTGTGGAGGTTTTAGCTTCTCATAATTATAAGTAAATTAATAACATTCATAGACAAACACAAAAATAAATACTTACAAATATGATAGGAAGAAACTCACCTGATTATTGCAAAAATAAGAAAGAATAATTCAACAAAAAATATCTCAATGTATTTCGTGAAATCAAACTTCTCCTATTTGTCTAACTTGTCTATTGTCAAAACTTGTCCAACATTACATAGAAATAAAGGGTATTTATAATAACAGATTTATTCCTTCTTTGTTCCTTTACGGATTTGATTTGGAATTTGTAGTTCCTTTCCCTGGTTGAAGTAGGATTCACTTGCTTGTTGTTTGTACAGGAATGGTGTGTCATGCCTGGAATTGGGCAGCAAAGGCCCCACGTCGAGCCTCTGGTCGTGCAATAAGGCCTGTGCCGCGCTGTTGGTTGTGCAGCATGGCTTGTACACCGCACTGCTAGTCGTGCAGGTGTGTCAGTGCAGTACTACATGCTATGATATTTTTTTGTTCAACCTAACTTCTTCATCTTCGTTCCAAAAGCCTCAAATACACCCAAATCCATCACTTATAGCCTTGAAAGCATCTAATCATGTGTTTTATCTCTTTTCATTAATATATATCATAAAACACATGCAAACACACACAATTTGTTCTCGAAACATAGAAAAGTATAGGCGAAATATGGCTAAGAAGTGCGTAAATATGCCTTTCATCACCACCCCACACTTAAACTATTGTTCATCCTCGAACAATATACTACTTCCCCTCTCAAATTTAGGCACAAAATTCATCCTACATATAGGTCTACTTGTACGTAGGACCATGAGACAAATCAATAAAGCTTCAATAATTCACTCACATGCATATAGGATCAACATTAAAATGTTAAAGTTCGAAATCACTTAGTTTTTGAAAACTAACTCATCAAGACATATTTTAGACTAACATGAATCATATGTAAATTAGCAATCAAGATATACCAAATTCTTACCACTGTGCCCCTCATAATCTGGAGAGATGCCCTTTCTCACACGAGATATACATCAATATAAACTTGGGCATAAATAAATTAATTTCTCCTCACTCTCCTAAAGGACTCAACATACATGCAAAAGACGACCCATTGGCTTGCCCTTAGGGTAAATAATCCACTAATATAAAAATTTGAATGAAGTATCAATTAGGACATAAATTAGTTGTAATGTAGGCAAAGGGACGGATAGGAACTATTTGGCCAAAATAGTGACTAATCTCCCTAAGCACTCTAATACTTCACAACACTTTAATTTTTAGCACATTCTTCAATTTCCAAATTTTTTCCTTATACATCCTTTTATTTTTTTTTCAATCTTTTCAACTTAGGTGACTTAGTAGAGAATTCTCAATAATTAAGCTCAAATTTTCTTTACATTCTTATCAATTCAAAGCTCTTTTTTCTTTTTCTTTCCCACTAACATCACCTTCCTTGTTTAGAAATTTTCACCTTTTTCTTTTCTTCTAATTTCCACACTTTTTAGCTTTTCCTATCACTTCTACACTCATGCTCCTTTTATGAAAAAATTTTCATTAAAGTGTTCTAGGAGTCATTTGGATAAAATAAAAGTCAATAGAACAAAAGGAATTAAGCTTGTAATATGGTTATCAAAAGAATAGGATAAGGATCAAAATAGCTAACTAGGACAATTGCATAAACATAGGTAAAAAAGGATAAAAACAAGGTTACCAAATAAGCACCTATATCACTTCCTAAATCCATCATTCTTATTTCGTTTTGCACACACACCGGGCAAGTTCTAGAAATGAAATTGCAAGCATGGAGTAAATCAAAAATTCCTCACACATTGGCACAAAATGGTTTAACAATGAAAATCAAGATAACATAAACACATATATCCATATTGCATGCATAACATAATTAAGCCCACTTTTTCAAGTACAAGAGTCAAGTTCCAAAAGACTAAATGTTTCTACCTTGTTCATGCATTTTTGAGAAATTTCATAAAGTCTCAATGATACCTAAGTGAAGCACCTAGCATTCGTAAGGTCCAAGTTCTTATTCTTCCTAATGACTAATTTACCCTTAAGATGGTTGCCATCCTTCAATCATCGAAAAAAGTCATGGCTTAATGACTAAAAAACAAAAATCTAGACTCTCTAGTCAGTTCTATGGGACTATCCACCGAAAAAGTACCGAAAACAAAAACCAAAGGAATCCAAAATAAAATAAAATTGAAAAAAAATACAACAAATTAATAAGTAAGCAAGATAAGTCATAAATGCCCTCCAAAAAAACTAGGTCTGCCATGTGCAAATTTAGCAATTAAGGCATGCATGGTAATATGAAGTTCACTTCTCACACCCCACACTTAATTGGTAGCACTGTGCCCAGTACTAAAATAATAAAGCATAAAGTAAAAGAGTGAAAGAAGAACTCCCTGGGCCTCTATTCCTCGTTGTCTATAGGGGCAAGAGTAGCTTCCCCCATCTCAGAATCCTTCTCCTCTACATCACTAGACTGTATGTCAGAGTCTACTCTCGTGATCTCATCTTCTGTGGCCACGTCATCATCAATGGGCTCCTCAAATCCAGACCTGACTCTGCAAAGGGCTCGTGAATGTTAGTTTAGAGGATAATCCATGTTGAGTTTCTGTAGTTGTTCCTCATTCACTCTATTCATTCTTAGTCGTAGCATTTGCATGCCATACAAGTGACTCAACATGTTGTCAATTCGCGCATTGTGCTCATTGACAGAAAGGACTGGACCATTTATACCCTCGGGTTCCATAGTTTTCGTAACATTAATTCCCCTAGAATCATAAATAGGTCTATAGTCTGCCTCTTCCTCTTCAATATCATGTCCATGCAGAAATCGGGTCAAGAGACCCCCAAACCCAAAGCTTTGTCCCTTTTTCTCCCTTACTCTCCTCAACACATTCTTAATGATTACACCCACATTTATTGGCATCACAGTCATTAGTGCATAGACAAGAAAAACACTCTCCCTAGTCACATAGGTTACATGCTTCCCAAGCACTAAACAGGCACAAACAATCTTCAACCAAACATGTGCCTCCCTACTCATGCGAGCATACGGGGATGAAACATGATACCCAGATTGTTGGTGGTGGGTCCACTTTGCAACTGAGTTAGGGCCACTAATAGTATGTCTAATGTCTCTATAAGGGGGTTTCTTCACAATGTTCACAAGGGGTTGTGGGCCAACATTAGGCGTACCAAGCAATCTATTCAAAACAATAGGTAAAAAATTGATAATTTGTCCCCTAATTTTGACAAAGTATGAAGCGGAAGTTTCCAATAAAGAACCCAGCAAAGGTTGGGGTTGAACCCACAGGGAATATGGTCTGGATATAGAATAACGCAGGTATTTAAGCTTTTAAGTCAATTACTTCCTAAAAAGGGGGGGAATATAAAAGTAACAGGTAACAATGTTGAGAAGTTGAATGTTGATTCCAAATTAATGCAAT
>JACEIK010005382.1:48341-61062 GCA_018107945.1 Datura stramonium | reverse complement strand
AATTGATAACTAATGTTCATTCAAACAACTAGTTCATCCCTATTGGATAACTATACTCAATCACCGGGTTAGGTCTCATGAGTGATTTTAATTTAACTGTTATGAATTTGTCCCAAATTAACTATCCTGCGACCACAACTCAAGTTATACAATGATCATAAAGATCAAAGCTTTATTGTACTTCTCTTTTCCTAATCTCTACCTGTCTAGGCTCAAGAAAGTAGAGAATTCAGGAAAGTCCTAATGTTGCGCACTATTAAGAAACGTTAAAGATGAAGAGAATACAATACAAGAGTTTAGTATTGATTTATAATCACGCCGTGCAAACCCTAGTTCGTTAATTCACCATGGTTCCCAGAACCCTAGTTGTGGAGGTTTTAGCATCTCATAATTATAAGTAAATTAATATCATTCATAGACAAACACATAAATTAATACTTACAAAGATGATAGAAAGAAACTCACATGATTATTGAAAAAATAAGGAAGAATAATTCAACAAAAAGTATCTCAATGTATTTCATGAAATCAAACTTCTCCTACTTTTCTAACTTGTCTATTGTCAAAACTTGTCCAACATTACATAAAAACAAATTGTATTTATAATAGTAGATTTATGCATTTTGTGTTCCTTTATGAATTTAATTTGGGATTTGTAGCTCCTTTTCCTAGTTGAAGTAGGATTCACTTGCTGGCTATTTGGATAGGATTGGTGCTCCGTGCCTAGCATCGCGCAGCAGAGGCCCCGCGTCGCGCAGCAAAGGCCCCGCGTCGCGCCTCTAGTCGAGCAACAAGGCTTGTGCATCGCGCTGCTGGTCGTGCAAGTGTGCCAGTGCAGCGCTACATGCTATGATCTTGCCTTGTTCAACCTAACTTCTTCATCTTCGTGCCAAAAGCCTCAAATACACCCAAATCCATCATTTTTAGCCCTGAAAGAATCTAATCATGTGTGTTAGCTCTTCTCACAAATATATATCATAAAACACATGTAAACACACATAATTTGTTTTCAAAATATAGTAAAGTATGGGCGAAATATGGATATGAAGTTCGTAAATACACCCTTAATTAGCACTCTCCGAACTAATACTATATTAAGGACCTCAACCTAAGATCTCAGCCTGCTACTGCGTAATACCCCTAAAATGCCTAAGATTAAACCTAGGATCAAATCTGGAAGCTGGTTGAAAAATGTGGAAAATGTTGCAGAACGGGCGACCTAACGGATCGTTAGTCCAACCAACGACCCGTTGGGAGTAGTTGTAGGGAAGTGCAGGCCTAGTGGAAGGTAAGGTAGCGAGTCATCTAACGACCCTTCATAAGTAGTAATGACTTGTGGGATGAGTCGTTACCAGGTAGAAGGGAATTTTTGGAATTTAGGCAGTGTACATGACGAATGGTGACCACGAGTCGTGGTCACTAGTAACGGGTCGTGACGTCTCCCGTTACCTGTCCTGAACAATTATTAGACAATGAACTTAACGAGTGATGCCACGAGTCGTGACCCAGGGTAACAAGTCGTTAGGTCCCTCTTTGTGACCCCCTATTGCCAGATCTGGTATTTTCAGACTTCAGGCAGTAGACCCAACGAGAGGTCCCAACGAGTCATGGTCTCAACCATCGACTCGTTGAGTGACCCGTCGGGACCCCGTCAACCAGATTTTAGATTTTTATCCCAGGGATATTTTTGTAATCTCCTACCTATTTAATTCCTAAACTACATCATTTTAGAAAAAATTCAGAGATATTAGAGGGAATGAACAGTTTTTCCCTCATTCCCCATGTAAACTTTTAAAAAACGATCATAGTTTCCCTTAAGAACTCTCAAGCAAGACAAGGTCTTGACACCCATCGCAGTAGATTCAAGCTTCCTGCTCCGAGAAATTTTTTCCAGGTATGTGGAAATTCAACAAGGGAATAGTTCTTCCCTTGTGTCTTCGAAATATCTCTAGTTTACTCTATAAGTCTTGGCCTGAGTTTTTCGATTGTGAAGAGAATCCATGTAATTTTCCTTGAATCCACATAGAATGATATCTATAATTATTTTAGTTGTTGTTTCTATCGGTTTATGATTTATTTATGATTATTCCCACAAAGGGTGAATTCTAGCCCTGCAGACCTTTTGAATGTTAAGAAATTCCTTGATAGACCTCATTGAGTTCATGTGAAATATTGCTCTATGTTAATTATAGTTATTTTTTTCTCCTAGTTTGTGATTCCAACAATGAAAAATATTGTGAGATGAAAATCTAGTCCTATTCATTGATTTAGAAAATCTCGAATTCTTCTCTAGTGCTTGAATATCAATTTTAGCTTGAAATTGAAAACTTGTTGGGAAATCCCATGTTGCCAGTATTATTAAATCTCCATTAGATTTTTTCCAACTCAGAATAGCAAGAATGCTAGAATACTCAGTGTCAGCCATAAATGTCAACTTATCAGTTTGACTTTAGAAACTCCTGATGTACTAGTATCACCTCCCAGTTATCAGAATTAGATTCAGAATCCAGTTTAGTGGTCCACTAGGCGGTCATGACACTTTAGTCATATAGCTCTGACTAGCCTCAAGACCCCAGCTCAGAATTCAGTTTGCTCTTAGACGTTTCCAACACTTCTTTAGAGCAGTTCTGACCAGTCTAAAACCCAGTTTCAAAATCCGATCCGATAAGACTCTCAGGGTACTTTTAGTTATATGTCCCTAACTAGTCTTGGACCCCAGTTTTGAGCTATCAACTTAGTGTTCAGTTTAGGTTTTCCAGTGGGAGTAGGACTTAGCACCGAGCAGACCAGGGTTCCAGCGCACCCAGGTTCTCAAAACTACGTTGGCAGCGTAGGTTTCAGTATTTATTAGCCTGATTGGCCCCAAACTTTTGTGATCACCCAGTTCATGTCTTTATACCCTGGCAAGGTATATTCGGTCCTACTGGTGGAGTGTATACATCGGACTCCACGACTAGCTCACGTGGTTACATGTCGATTAGAGACTCTCCCACTAGTTAGTTCAGTTCAATTTCAGTCCATTCAATTCAGATCAGTATACAAGACTTAGAGCATGTTGACCATCAGGCAGGGTCTTCTTGACCACTTCAGCATTTCAGTTATCCCATTTCAGTAGATCTGTTGGTTATTGCATGTCTTCCAGTTCAGCGTTTCTTTATTGTTTATTTCATTGTGATATGTTACTCTCACTTACTCAGTACATTCTAAGTACTGACGCATACGTTTTATGTTATATAATTTTATGATACAGCTGCAGAATCACAGTCCCAACTTCGTTAGTTGTTTACTTCTCGAAGACCTCAGCTCTGCGAATTGGTGAGTCCTCATGCTCCAAGGATGAAGATTTATTATCTGAGTTATGATTTCATTTCTTTCAGTTGATTTAGATCTAGCTGAGGGTTTGTCCCAACAGTTCATCAGACCTAGTGGCTTTCAGACTTAGACTCAATTTTTGGACTTTGTTGTTTTCTAGCAGCCTTGTAGTTGTTCTATTATTTTCAGTATTATGATTCAATATATTTCTATCAAATATTTAAATTCTTGCTACAAATTCCGCTGTATGTATTTTTGTTACTCAAAGTGCCAGTGTATGATAGACCAGGGGTTGACTTGAGGTCACTTGTGGCTTCAGGTACCGTGTTCCGTCCAGGGTGTAAACTTAGGGAGTGACAAATATTGTATCAGAGCACTAGGTTCAGAGTATCCTCAGTTGTCTGAAAGCTACATCGAGTAGGGACCTCTTCATTGGTGTGAAGGGCGCCATACTTATGACGGGGAGGCTATGAGATGTCATTAGGAAATTTCCCTTTATTTCATATCTTTATTGTGCGTTGAAATTCAATTTCAAAAAATCATTCTCCTAACTCGTGCTCTACTTCATTTCAGTGGAATATGCCTCCACGACGCGAAAACAGAAGGAGGGCCGTAAATGCCCAACGGACTACTCCACCAGCCCCGACGGTCCAACAGGATGATTCGGTGTCAATCACTGAATTCATGGCAGCCATTCAGTTGCTCGCCCAAACTGTGACTAACCAGGTGAACCAACAAGTGGTTCCAGTTAATAACAGCGGGTTCGCAGAAGCTGCTAGGGTGTGGGACTTCACCGGGATGAACCCTCCATCATTTCAGGGATCTAAGGTGGGGGAGGACACCTAAGAGTTCATAGAAGAGATCCGAAAGATTACTCGTATAATGGGTGTCAGCTCCTCTAAGAGTGTTGACCTGGCTGCCTACCATCTAAAAGGAGTAGCCCAGGTCTGGTATAAGCAGTGGAAGGAGGGGCGGCCAGTGAGAGAAGGACCAGTGAAGTGGGAAGAGTTCAATACCGCTTTTTTGGATAGATTTTTCCCAAGGGAGCTTAGGGAAGCCAAGGTAGAGGAGTTTATGAACCTGAGGTAGGGGAATAGAACAGTGGAGGAGTATGCTCTAGAGTTTACCAGGTTGTCCAAATACGCTCTAGAGATGATTGCCGAGCCAAGGGCTCGCATGCTAAAGTTTGTGAATGGGGTGTCAAACCTAGTCCTTAAGGAGTGCAGAACCGCGATGTTAATCAAAGATATCGACCTTTCCAGTTTGATTGTTTATGCCCAACAGATCGAGGCTGAAAAACTAAGGGACATGGAAAGAAAGAATAAGTAGGCTAGGACTGGCCAGTCAGATCATGGCCACCAGAAGTCAGGCGGTAGCAACCGCCCACAGTAGCAGCAGCAGTAGAAACAGGAGCAGAGGACTCCAACACCCAGCTCAGCCAGCG
The DNA here is from genome assembly GCA_018107945.1 of Datura stramonium. NCBI lineage: Eukaryota > Viridiplantae > Streptophyta > Magnoliopsida > Solanales > Solanaceae > Datura > Datura stramonium. The sequence continues at coordinate 56,306 of JACEIK010005382.1, read as the reverse complement.
CCCCTACCTTTTGGTCCTGCCAGGACCGGAGGGGTGGAGCATCTAGCTCTCAGTCTCGGAGCTACAGAGACGGGAACAGATATCCATCTTACCCCAAGTGCGGCAAGAACCACTTGGAAGAGTGTCTTCAAGGTCGAGAGGGTTGTTTTGGTTGTGGATAGTTTGGGCATCGGCTTAAGGAATTCCCGTTAGTAGGATGAGAGAGATCATAATCCACCACCTCACCAGCTCCAGCAGGCCGACCAGCTCGACAGGCTAACATATTAGGTACGAAGGGCGGTCAACTCTAAAACCATTTTTATGCATTATAATCTCGTCAGGACCAGGAGAACTCACCAGATGTGGTCACGGGTATGTTATGTCTTTTCAACCTAGATGTATATACCCTACTTGATCTAGGGGCCACACTATCATTCATGACTCCCTATGTAGCAGTCCAGTTTGATATCAGTTCGAAAATATTATCAAAACCCTTCTCAGTCTCCACATCAGTTGGCGAGTCAGTTAGAGCCAGCTGGGTGTCTAGAAACTATCCAATCTCAGTCTGCAATAAAGTAATTCCAGCTGATCTTGTAGAGTTAGACATGGTCTTCTTTGACATCATTCTTGGCATGGATTGGTTACACTCAGGTTATGCCTCAGTTGACTACAGAACTAGGGTCGTCAGGTTTCAGTTCCCTAATGAACCAGCTCTAGAATGGTCGGGCAGTAGTTCAGCACCGAAGGGTAGGTTTATTTCCTACCTTAAGGCCAAGAAGCTTATTTCCAAGGGATGTATTTACCATCTAGTTCGGGTCAAGGAGTCCAACTCTAAGACCCCAACTATCCAATCAGTCCCTATTGTTAAAGAGTTTACAAATGTGTTTCCTAACGATCTTCCTAGAGAGCCTCCGGAATGGGAAATTGGCTTCGGCATAGACCTTATTCAAGATACTCAGCCCATCTCCATCCCTCCTTATAGAATGGCTTCGGCTGAACTTAAGGATTTGAAGGAGCAGTTAAAAGATCTCCTGGATAAGGGTTTTATCAAACCGAGTATCTCTCCCTGGGGTGCTCCAGTGCTATTCGTGCGAAAGAAAGACAGTACTCTCAGAATGTGCATTGACTACCATTAGTTGAACAAGGTTACAATAAAGAACAGATATCCCCTACCCAGAATTGATGACCTATTTGACCAACTTCAGGGAGCCAGTTGTTACTCCAAAAATAGATCTCAGGTCGGGGTAGCATTAGTTAAGAGTCAGAGAGTGTGACATATGAAAAACAGCTTTCAGGACTCAGTATGGACACTTCGAGTTCATGGTTATGTCCTTTGGATTAACAAATTCCCCTGCATCCTTTATGGACTTGATGAGTAGAGTCTTCAAGCAGTATCTGGATATGTTCGTCATCGTATTCATCGACGACATTCTAGTATACTCCAAAAATGAGGAAGAGCATGCTAATCACCTGAGGATAGTACTTCAGACACTCAAAGACCGTCAGTTGTTCGCCAAGTTCAACAAGTGAAAATTCTGGTTGAAGTTTGTGACTTTCATGGGTCATGTAGTCTCGGGTGAGGGAATTCAGGTTAATCCACAAAAGATAGCAGCAATGAAGGATTTTCCTAGACCCACCTCCTAGACCAAAATCAGAAGCTTCTTGGGTCTAGCTGGTTATTACCGATGCTTTGTGGAAAGCTTTTCTTCTATAGCATCTGCTCTGACTAGACTGACGCAGAAGAAGGTGAAATTCCAGTGGTTAGATGAGTGTGAGAAGAGTTTTCAGGAATTAAAAACTCGACTCACTGCCGCTCAAGTGTTTACCCTACCGAAAGGATCAAAAGGATTTGTGGTATATTGTGACGATTCCAGAGTTGGATTCGGTTGCGTTTTGATGCAGCGGGGCAAGGTGATAGCCTACGCCTCCAGGAAGCTCAAGGTTCATGAGAAGAATTATCCAACTCATGACTTGGAATTGGTAGCGGTAATGTTTTCACTATAAATATGGAGGCATTACCTATACGGGGCTCACATTGATGTTTTCACCGATAACAAGAGCCTCCAGTACGTATTCAGTGAAAAGGACCTGAATCTTCACCATAGAAGATGGTTGGAACTCCTGAAGAATTATGACATGAGCATTCTATATCACCCAGGCAAAGCCAATGTGGTCATTGATGCCCTAATTAGAGTTTCTGTGGGTAGCGTGGCTCATGTTGAAGAAGGAAAAAAGGAGTTGGCAAAGGATGTTCACAAGCTTGCTCGGTTAGGGGTGCAGTTGGTTGACTTAGCTGAGGGTGGATTAGTGATGCAAAGCGGGTCAGACTCTTCCTTGGTTGTGGAAGTCAAGTCTAGACAAGATGAAGATCCCATCCTTCTTAAACTCAAGGAAGCAGTTTTTAGGAAAGTGGTTAAGGCTTTCTGAAAAGGGAGAGATGGTGTGCTCCGTTACCAGGGCAGATTATGTGTACCGGGCATCGATGACTTGAGACATCAGATATTGGCTGAAGCACAGAACTAGAGGTACTCTATCCACCCTGGTGCTACTAAAATGTACCACGATCTATGGAATATTTATTGGTGGAACGGCATGAAGAGAGATATTGCTAAATTTTTAGCTAAGTGCCCAAACTGCTAGCAAGTCAAGGTAGAGCATCAAAGACCGGGAGGTATGACCCAGGATATCGGCATACCCACGTGGAAGTAGGAAGAAGTAAATATGAATTTTATTATGGGTCTACCTCGAACACGTCGGCAACATGACTCCACCTAGGTAGTAGTAGATCGGATGACTAAGTCAACGCATTTCCTCCCAATCAAAATGACGGATTCAGTTGAGGACTATGCTAGACTTTATATCCGAGAGTTGGTCAGGCTCCATGGGGTGCCATTTTCCATTATTTCAGACAAAGGTACTTAGTTCACCTCACATTTCTGGAGGTCTTTTCAAAAGGGACTAGGCACCCAGGTCAAGCTCAGCACAACTTTTCACCCGCTGACAGATGGGCAAGCTGAATGGACCATTTAGACCCTAGAAGATATGTTGTGAGCGTGCGTGATCGATTTCAAGGGTAGTTGGGATGACCACTTGCCTCTTATCTAGTTTGCGTACAACAACATCTACCACTCCAGTATCTAGATGGCCCCGTTTGAGGCATTGTATGATAGGAGGTGCAGATCTCCTATTGTGTGGTTTGAAGTGGGTGAAGCTGCTATAATTGGGCTAGACTCAGTCCACGAAGCTATGCAAAATGTACATCTCATTAGAGAAATATTGAAAATAGCTCAGAGACATCACAAATCTTATGCTGATGTGAGGAGAAGAGAATTGGAGTTTACTGTGGATGACTGGGTCTATCTAAAAATTTCGCCCATGAAAGGGGTGATGAGGTTTGGGAAGAAGGGAAAGCTTCATCCGAGATATGTGGGACACTACAGAATTCTGAGATAGATTGGAAAGGTAGCTTATGAGCTGGAGTTACCTTCAGAGTTGGCATTCGTACACCCTGTATCCCATGTGTCACTTTTGAAGAAATGCATTAGAGATCCAACTTCAGTTGTGCCATTGGACAGTGTAGAAATAAAGGATAGTCTCTCATATGAGGAGGTCCCAGTCCATATCCTTGACCGTCAGGTTCGTAAGCTAAGGAAAAAGGAGGTAGCTTCAGTCAAGGTCTTATGGAGAAATCAGTAGGTGGAGGGAGCTAGGTGGGAGGCTGAAGAAGATATGATGGCCAGATACAACCACTTGTTCTCTACCAGCTCTGTTATAGCTTGAGATATCATTCTTTCCCTAGAAACCAATATAGTTGTTATGTTCAATTCATGTATTTAAGTTTCCTTCATGTTTTCGGATGTATGTATGAAAAAGTGAATTCAGTTCAGCTATGTATTTTGAAATGAAGGTAGTCATTATGTCAGTTTTGGATTTAAATGAGTAGTATTTGAAAATTATGATTTGTTATTCTCTGCTTTCCTGTGTGTGCTTTCTGACATTCGAGACGAATGTTCCCAAAGGGGTGATATTGTAATACCCCAAAAATTCTTAAGATTAAACCTGGGATCAAATCTGGAAGATGGCTGAAAATTGGGAAAAATGTTCCAAAACGGGCGACCTAATAGATCGTTGGTCCAACCAACGACCCTTTGGGAGTAGTTATGGGGAAATATAGGCCTGGTGGAAGAGAAGGAATAGTCATCTAACGACCAGTCATGAGTAGTAACAAGTCGTGGGATGAGTCGTTACCAGGTGGAAGGGAATTTTTGGAATTTAGGCAATGTACATGAAGAATGATGAACACGAGTCGTAGTCACTAGTAACGAGTCGTGACATCTCCCTTTACCAGCCTCGGACGATTATTAGATAGTGTACTTAACGAGTGATGCCAAGAGTCGTGGCCTAGGTAACAATTCATTAGGTCCCTCGTGGTGACCCCCCAGTTTCTAGATCTGGTATTTTCAAACTTCGGGCAGTAGATCCAACAAGAGGTCCCAACGAATCGTGGGCTCAAAAAATGACTCGTTGAGTGACCCGTTGGGACCCCATCGACCAGATTTCAAATTTTTAGCCCAGGGATATTTTTTTAATCTCCTACCTATTTAATCCCTAAACTACATCATTTCAGGAAAAATTTCAGAGATATTAGAGGATTGAACGGTTTCCCCCTCATTCTCCACGTAAACTTTTAGAAAACGGCCGTAGTTTCCTTTCAAGAACTCTCAGGAAAGACTAGGGCTTCACACCCATTGCAGCAGATTCAAGCTTCCTGCTCCGAGAAATTTTTTACAGGTATGTGAAAATTCAACAAGGCAATAGTTCTTCCCTTGTGTCCCCAAAATCTCTCTAGTTTACTCTATAAATATTGGCCTGAGTTTTTTGATTGTGAAGAGAATCCACGCAATTTTCCTGGAATCCACATAGAATGATATCTATAATTATTTTAGTTGTTGTTTCTATCGGTTTATGATTTTATGATTATTCCTACAAAGGGTGAATTCTAGCCCTACAGACCTTTTGAATGTTAAGAAATTCCTTGATAGACCTCATTGAGTTCATGTGAAATATTGCTCTATGTTAATTATAGTTAATTTTTTCTCCCAGTTTGTGATTCCAACAATGAAAAATATTATGAGAATAAAATCTAGTCCTATTCATTGATTTAGAAAATCCCGAATTCTTCTCTAGTGCTTGAATATCCATTTTAGCTTGAAATTGCAAACTTGTTGGGAAATCCCATGTTGCCAGTAGTATTAAATCTCCATTAGATTTTTTCCATCTCAGAATAGCAAGAATGCTAGAATACTCAGTGTCAGTCAGAAATGTCAGCTGATCAGTTTGACTTCAAAAACTCCTGAGGTACCAGTATCACCTCCCAGTTATTAAAATTAGATTCAGAATCTAGTTTAGTGGTCCACTAGGCGGTCATGACACTTTAGTAATATAGCTCTGACCAACCTCAGGACCACAGCTCAGATTTCAGTTTGCTCTTAGACGATTACGATGCATCTTTATGAGTGGCTCTGACCAGTCTAGAACCCAATTTCAAAATCTGACCAGATAAGACTCTCAGGGTACTTTTTGTTATATGTCCCTGACTATCCTTGGACCCCAGTTTTGAGCTATTATCTTAGTGTTCAGTTTAGGTTTTCCAGTAGGAGTAGGACTTAGCACCGAGCGGATCGGGGTTCTAGCGCACCCAGGTTCCCAAAACTACGTTGCCAGCGTAGGTTTCAGTATTTATTGGCCTGATTTGCTCCAGACTTTTGTGATCACCCAGTTCATGCCTTTATACCCTGGCAAGGTATATTGGGTCCTACTGGTGGGGTGTATACATCGGACTCCACGACTAGCTCACGTGGTTACATGTCAGTTAGAGACTCTCCCACTAGTTAGTTTAGTTCAGCCTCAATCCAGTCCAGTTCAGATCAGTATACCAGACTTAGAGCATGTTGACTATCAGGAAGGTCTTCTTGACCACTTCAGCATTTCAGTTATCTCAGTCAATAGATCTATTGGTTATTGCATGTCTTCTAGTTCAGCATTTCTTTATTGTTTATTTCATTCTGATATGTTACTCTCACTTACTCAGTACATTCAAAGTACTGACGCATAGCTTTTATGCTATATTATTTTATGATACAGCTGCAGGATCACAGTCCCAACTTCGTTTTTACTTCTCGAAGACCTCAGCTCTGCGAATTGGTGAGTCCTCATCCTCCGAGGACGAAGATTTATTGTCTGAGTTATGATTTCATTTCTTTCAGTTGATTTAGAGCTAGCTGGGGGTTTGTCCCAGCAGTTCATCATACCTAGTGGCTTTCAGACTTAGAATCAGTTTTCATACTTTGTTGTTTTCTCGCAACCTTGTAGCTGTTCTATTATTTTCAGTATTAATGATTCAGTATATTTCTATCAAATATTTAAATTCTTGCTACAAATTCCGTTGTATGTATTTTTGTTACTCAGAGTGCCAGTATATGATAGACCAGGGGTTGACTTGGGGTCACTTGTGGCTTCAAGTATCGTGTTCCGTTCATGGTGTAAGCTCGGGGCGTGACATACTGGCCTCTAGAGTAGCTCCGAAAAATGCAAAGAATTCTCAGACAAGAGTTTGGCAATATTTGTTGGGAGGTCTGTTTAAGAAATTCCATTGTTGAAACTGAAGCTGCTCCATGATGTTTGGGTCCTGCTCCAACCTATTAGTGCTCACTACTCTCTCCTCTATCACACTCCATCAGGTTTTGCCATTGATGATGGCCTAGGTCTCATGATACAACTCCATAGAGCCCTTGACGACCTATCTAGCTCAAACTATGTCCTCTCCCAGTTTTCTTCTTTGCTCAACCTGGTTTACTGGAGGGTCTCTATGGGTGCTTTGTGAGTCATCTCCACTAGTACTGTCTACTCTACTACTAGATCCTTGGAGGAGGACTCTGCTGGTGATGAAGATATATGTTTCCATCTAGCCCGAGCAATGGACCTCTTTAGAGATTGAAAGGCTGAAGGGCTACCTCTATCTCATCTTGAGGAATGAGATGCCTAAGAGGGAGTGGCTGCAGAGGCTACTCTAGCCGAGGTGGCAGGTAACAAGGCTGGCTTGAGCTTTTTGGATGCCCCAATTTGTGGGAGTTGATACTCTTCACCTGAATCAGTTTGTTCATCCACTAGCTGGGATCTCTTAGTAGCCTTAGCCTTCCCACCCCTCTTCATTGCTTGCTTTGGTTCCATTTCCTATAAATAGTCATCAAACATGAGGGGCCTGGTGATAGATAAGGAGAGACAAATCACTGTTAAATAGTAAACAAACGTTTTTTCAAAACATGGTTCGTATGTTCATTTACGGAGCACTGTTCTACAGTTATGGGGAAAAGAAGGACAGTGACAGTCTGAAATTAGCCTGGATATATTATTATTTTTATCTTCATTGAAATTTGAACATAAAATCTTACGATTCTCCACTCACACTCTTAAATATAACCAACCAATAAAGTCTTAAATTTTAATTTCACTTGTAAATTGGATTGTGACCATGGACCAATATAACTGGTGTGAAATGCTGGGTAGGCCCAGTGGGTCTCCCCTTCTTTTTTTTGTTTTTGTCCTATTTTAGGTTGTGGGATCCCATGAAAGTTTGGTGGTGATAATGGTGGTTAGTTGAGATATCAATTCACTATACAACTACTCTCTCAGTTTCTTTTTAACTGATGAAATAAGGTTTATATATCCTTTAAAAAAATTAATAGTGGTTATAATTTGATTTGAACTGTAAAATGCGCTATATGCTAAATTTTAGAGAACCAGCAACTCTAAGTTCAATTTATTGCCCAATATATGGTTCGTAGATTGAATCTATGGGCCATATATTTGGGCGTAAATTGAACTTTAGAGTGTCAGTACTCTGTGGTCGAACATATGAAACATTTCACTATTCATACATTCAGAATATGACTCATATGTTAAATTACGAGGGACAATTATACTTAG
>JACEIK010005382.1:29843-48202 GCA_018107945.1 Datura stramonium | reverse complement strand
AAGGTCAAGTTCAAGCATAGGAATCAATCATCTAATGAAAATAAGCACAAATGGAATCATTAAAATAGGTACATTACCTAGGGTTAGTCGAGCAAAGCATGTAGTGTGTGCATTTAAGAAGCTAATGCTCCTCAACATTCAAAAATCTTAGTTTGCAGTGAACGAGTATGTAATTGATACTTAAGAGTGTGTGTATGCAGAAACTTAGTGGTATGAGTACAAGTCTGCAAATTGTAGCTTTCAACAATGGAGGGTGAAGTCGGGGGAGAAGAAGAATAAAGCAGCAGGCAAAAGGCATATTTATATTTTGAAAATTCATAATGGGTCAGGTATGCCCACCTATGGTCGTAAGTTGAACGTACGAGTCGTAGATGGGGTCTCAAGTGGCCCCAGATAAGAGCTTGTCCCAGCTTAATTATGCCCAACTCACGATCCCATCTATGAAACGTAAAAGAAATATACAATATGTTTGATGGGTTGTATGTCAACTTCAAAGAGCATGCAACACTACTTTCCTCCATAATAAAACTTTTGTAAATTAGATTCGTAAAATGTGTGTTGGTTTGAAAATGAAACTTCAAAGAGTTAGATACCTAGTTTGCAACCTGCGATACCATTCATGGACAATATGTGCAATTCACTATCCGCGACTGGGCTCATAAACTAAAAGCTGCTACTTTTTGTACCTCTGTCATTCCTTCCCCACATCTCCCAAGTGTCAAACCTACACTCATAGACACCCATTAGAATAAAATACTTGGGTTGCCTCCCAAGAAGTGCTTAGTTTAGCGTCGCGGGACGACACGGATATTACCTGAATTAGCCAATTGATGAGTCATCCCTAGGATAGGAATTTCTTACCCACTTCCTTCTTTTTGAGCCGCAGAGGTAGTGCTTCACCCATTTTCTTTTACTTTTTCTTTTTAGGTGCTACCTTCCCTTCAGGCTTGGAAGGATCATCCTCACCTTTTGCATCCTTAAACACAGCAATGCTCTAACATCCCTTAGGCAAAAAAAATTCATTTTCTCTACTTTGAAAGTGATCTTCTCCTCCTTTACTCGAGGTTTAATCTTATGCTTTTTCGATTCCATTAGAGTTCTTCCCGTGGAAAGAAATGGACACCCAAGGATGATGAGAATCTCAATATCCTTGGAAAATCAAGGAACAAAAAATCAGTCAAAAGTGTGCTTACTGACTTTAACAAGAACACCCTCCACAATACCCACCGATTTCTTCATGATTTTATCCGCCATTTGTAACCTTATGTTAGTGGGTTAGAGCATAGTAAGACTAGATCTCTTATAAATGAAAGAAGCATCAAATTTATGCTTATCCCATTATCACAAAGATCTCTCTCACAATCATAAGTCGCAATGGTACATGAAATTATAAATGTGTGGGGGTCACTCTTCTTTTCCAACATTAGAACCCGTGATGATAGCACTAACCCGATGGATGATAGGAACCACTGCCTCATCAATGGCTCTTTTCTTGGTAAGATACTTGACAAAATTGGGCATTTATTTGATAAACTCAATGAATGGCACCCTCATGGTCGTTGATGTTGGGCATATTTATGCACTTTTTATCATACTTAGCTATATTTTGAGAACAAATAATATGTGATTCATTTGGTTTTGCATAATATTTGTGAACAAAAACTAACACACGTGATTAGAATTTGCAAAATAAAAAGTGACGGGTTTTCATTCATTTGGGGCTTAAAAGAGCAAGTGTTGCCAAACCAAACTCAAAAGGAATAAGTTTCACAGAAAAACAGAGGCTAACATCACGCAGCACCTTCAGCGCACCAAGCTGCGCAATGCATAGGCACATCAGCACCACAAGCTGTGCCATATGAACCTCCGGTGTTCGACTCAAAGAATGTAAATTCAAATCCAACTCCAAGTAGAAAGAGATGCAGACTTATTCTACTACTATAAATACCCCCTCTTAGGATATTTTGGTTGTTTAAGTTGAATTACAAATTCCATTATTAGTTCGCACATTATTCCAAGTCGTGGAACGCATTACTTCAAATCATTGTTGAGAAAAACCATCAAGTTCTTGTGATTCTATTTAGCTTTCAAGATTTTTCAAACAACTTCATATTATTATAAGTGTTCATTAGAACTTATTATATATATTATGTCATTGTTTATTCAAGCATGAGCTGCTAAATTCTTTAGCTAAGGTTGTGGGAACCATGATGGATTAATGGAAGTAGGAAAATAAATAGTGATTCTTGAATGGTGAATTGAGTGAATTGTCATTCTCTTTGTTTTAATTAGTTTTAGCGGTTGCAAACATTGAAATGTGTCGGTATCATCAACCTGCTTGACTAAAGAGGTTGAAATTAGGAAAAGAGAATAACAATGGAATTTTAGGCTACCAACCTAATATGGTCAAGATATAGAATAATGCTAGTATGTAAGCTTTGAAGTTTTTTATCTCCTAAAGGGGATTTTTATAAAAGAAAATACATAACAATGTTGAGATGTGATCGTTGTTTATCAAGTTAATGTAAATAATTAGGGAAGTGTCCCCATGAATTCATAACTACTTCGAGTTTTACACTCGTGATCTTTCCCAATGCTTCTCTTGTAGAAATGATAACTAGGGTTTATCCAAACGACTGGTTTATCCTTATTGGATAAGTATATTCAATCACCGAATTAGGTCGGATGAGTGATTTCACTTCAACCGTTATCAATTTGTTCTAAATTAACTATTCTACAGCCGCATTTCAAGTCATACAATGACCCATAAAGATTAAGGATTTGTTGTAATTCTCTTTTTCTAATCTCTATCTCTCAAGATTCAAGCAAGTAGAGAATTCAGGAAAGTCCTAATATTGTGCTCCATTAAGAAACATTAAAGACGAAGAGAAGACAATACAAGCATTAGCATTGTTTTAGAATCACTTTATGCAAGCACTAGTTTGTTAATTCACCATGGTTCCTAGGAGGTTTTAGCCTCTTATGATTGTAAGAGAATTATAAGCATTCATAAACAAATACATAATTTAGGAGTTACAAAAATGATTGGAAGAAAACCCACTTGATTTTTTAAAAATATAAATGAAGAACAATGAAAGAACAATGAAAGAATCTAAGCAAGAAATCTCTCAAAAGTTGTTCTCAATATTCCCAAAAGTCAAATACTTCTCCCTAGAATCAAACTTTATTCCTCTTCCTAATAAAAATAACCTTGAAAAGTATTTATACAAATAATTAGAAACTTTTTCTAAATTAACAGAGAAATTGCTAAACTACCGCCGACTTCATTACGACCCATACCATGATTTACGAGTTGTACCTTCACTCATACATTGGCTGGCTCTTATAATTCTGGCTAAGTGTTGGAAGCTGGTACGACTCATACATAGATCCTATGAGTCGTACTTTCTCGTCGTGGTTTGAAACTAAGAGTTCTGGCATCCTTTAAATCTTTTCACGAGTGGCTTGGTATGACTCGTACCTTCATCCTGCAACTCGTGACTTCTTGTCGCACCTTGAGAATTTCCATTCTTCAATTCTTCTAAACTTCACCACGGCTCCTTGGTACGAGTCGTAGGTAAATAACATGATTCGTGGTTTCTACCCATACCAGGAGACTGACTCAGTGCAATTTCCTCTGAACTTTATGACGACTGCCTTGGTACGACTCGTACCAGGATGGTACAGCTTGTACCAAGAGTTGTACTTTGGATCTTTGGTCAGCACATCTTCTGTACTTTTCCACGATTCGTAGAATGGGTCATACCAAGCTGGTACTGCTCGTACTAAGTTCCGTACTTGGTCCTTTTTCTGCATTTTTTCACTGCTTTTGCATATTTCAACTCCAACACCTAATTTCCCTGAAAATAAAGTAAAAGTGCATCATATTTGTATAAACATACCTAAATCCATACTTATTTCCTATATTTTAAGCATTGAAAGTGTTGTAAACCCATAACACATCAGTTCTTTCAGGTGTTGATGACTTTTTCTTAGCTCCAAAAAAGGAGGAGGAAACATTGAAAGGTATCTTGAGCTGAGAGGTGCGTCATTCCGCGATGTTAAATTAGGCGTTTCTTGGAAGATAACCCAAGGGGTATCTTGATGAAGTCTGAGTAATCAAGGTACCCACATTGTGTCGCGACATTAAATTAGACGCTTGTTCGGAGGCAACCTAATTAAAAAGGGGAAGTCTGAGTACCCAAAATTTCAGCTAAGGATCATGCTTGGAGCTTAAGTGTGGGGTCATATGGCCCCATAATCAAGGAAAAACATGTTGTTAGCTAGGCTCTAGAGGGTATCAGGGAGTATTTCTCACCCTTGTTCTTATTTTATGTTATTGATGCGTTGAGGATAGAACATGACTTCAAGCGCGGGGTGATTATATCCCCTAATAAGTTTGAGGTTGAGGGTAAGTATGCTATCATATATCTTTCTTGATACTTTTGAAAAATGGCATATCTCACACACCCCTTGATTTTTCTTATGGTCTTGATTCTTTTTCAAGGGGAAGACCATTGAACCAGGTAATCTTTTTTTAATTATTAGGAGTAGTTAAATTTCTTTTATAGTCATAGTCATGACTTTTCCACTAATAGATGGATGGTGACTGTCTTAAGGGATAATGAGCCATTGATAGAAGAGAAAGAAATTGAAACCTTATGAATTCTAGGTGCTTCACTCTAGATACCATTGAGACTTTGTATAATTCACTCAAAATAATGCATAAAAAGGTAAAAATACTTAGACTTTTGGAACTTGACTCCTATTCTTGAAAAATTAGGCTTAATAATGTGAGACATCCAATATGGATATGCGTGTTTATGTAATCTTGATTGCCATTATCAAATCATTTGTGTCATTGTGTGTGTGAGATAAATTTTACATATACTCCATGCATGCAATTTGATTTCTAGAACTTTCCCGGTGTGTGCGCTAAGCGAAATAAGAATATTGAATCTAGAAAGTGATATAGGCATTTTTTGGTAGACTATTTATTTCCTGATTTTACCTACCTTGATGTGATTTTCCTAGTTAGCTATTTTGAAAATTAGCCTATTCTTTTGATAGCCATATTACAAGCTTAATCCATTTTATTCTATTGACCTTTATTTGATCCAAATGACTCCTAAGACACTTTAATTAAAAATTTTGCATAGAAAAAGCACAAATGAAGATAAAGCGGAAAAGATAAAGTGTGAAAAATAGAAGAAAAGAAATGAGTAAAAAACGCAAAGAAGGTGATGTTAGTGGGGAAAGAAAAAGATAAAAAAAAGTTTGAAAAATGAATGAATAAACAAGAAAGAAAAGAAAGAAAAGAAAAGAGAAAGTGAATGAGCTTAATGTTAAGAGTTCCCTACTAGTCATCTAAGTTGCAAATTAAAAACAAAAGGGAGGTACAAGGAGAAGAATAGGAAGATTAAAGAATGTGCTTATAAAAATGAAATGATAGAATTGAGAGTATCAAAGTGCTTAGGGAGATTAATCACTATCTTATCCAAATAGTTTTTACCCGTCCCTTAGCTTACATTATAATCATCTTAAGTCCAATTAATCATAGATTATATGTTCTATATTAAGTATTTACACTAAGAAAAATTCTATAGGTCATCTTTTTCATGCATGTAAAGTTCTTTGGGAGAGTGAGCGATATTGTATTATCTATGCCTGTTAAAAATATTGTACATCATGTGAGTGAAGGGCATCTCTCCAAATAAATGAGGGGCACATAATGTTAAGATTTTGGTATATCACTGATTGCTAAATTACATATATTCATGTTGGCCCAAATATATCTTGTTGAGTTAGTTCTAGAAGCTAAGTGTTTTCGACATGCGACCTTTGAATGATTGATCTTATATGCATATTGAGTGGATTGTTGGAGATTGATTGAATTGTCTACTGAACCTGAGTGTAAGTAGACTTATTTATAAGGTGAATTTTATGTGAAAACTTGAGTGGGAAAATAGTAGATTATTTAAGGACAAACAATAGCTTAAGTGTGGGGTGGTGATGTTGGGCATATTTACGCACTTATTTGCCATATGTTTCCCATATTTAACTATACTTTGAGAACAAATAATATGTGATTTTTGGTTTTGTATGATTATAAAAAAAAGAGCAAACACATATGATTATATGTTTCCAGGATGAAAAGTGACGGGTTTTGATTCATTTGGGGCTTAAAAGAGCAAGTGTTGCCAAATTAAACTCAAAAGGAACAACTGTCACAGCAAAATAGAGGTTGGAATCGCGCAGCACCTTCAGCGCACCAAGCTGCGTGATGCATAGGCACATCATCATAGAAAGCTGCATGATGTGGAGCAGGATGGCTGCTATGGGCCACACGATGCGGACCCCTGGTGTCCAACTCAAAGCCTACAAATTTAAATCTCAATCCAAGTACGAAGAGATGCAGACTTATTCTACTACTATAAACACCCCCTCTTAGGACGTTTTTGTTGTTGAGGTTGAATCATGAATTCCATTTAGTTTGCACATTATTCCATGTTTTGGAACGCATTAATTCATGTTATTATTGAGAGAAAAATATCAAGTTCTTGTGATTCTATTTATCTTTCAAGATTCGTCAAAGAGTTTTATATTATTGCAAGTGTTCATGACTTCTTATATATATTATGTTATTGTTTAATCAAATATGAGAAGCCAAATTCTTTAGCTAGGTATGTGGGAACCATGATGGATTAATGAAAGTAGGCAAATAAGATAGTGATTCTTGAATAATGAATTGAGTGGATTCTCATTCTCTGCGTTGTCAACTGATTTTAGCGGTTGCAAATGTTGAAACGTGTCTGTATCATCAACTTGTTTGACCAAAGAGGTTGAAGTTAGGAAAAGAGACTAACAATGAAAAGTTGAGGCTACCAACCCTCATCTAATTGACTTGAGCTCTAATCGAGGATAGTCAATCCAAGACATATGACGAGGGCAAAATATAAGTACCTAAAGTCTGAAAGGCTTTAGAGTGAAATTCATCTATGTAGATTGAGAGACGTTAGATGAACTTAATCGTCAGTCTTACACAAAATTCACCATGATAGATTACTAATAAAATAGGCCTACTATGATATAAAATCATAGAAAACACAGTCCCATGATTTATTGAAATGCCCCTTCGAAAAATTGACTACCAGTTGATTTACTCACTGTTAACATATTATTTTTGACCTATTCCCTATAGGTTCGACCCAACCTAGTTGGGTTACTATATTTGTCAGCGACCACTTTATACTTCATTACAAGGTATAATCTGCGCATGATCAGTTGCCTCCTTCAACTTCTCTATATTCCTATCAATCCTAGCATCAAGAGTTTGCTCCATCAATCTTTATGGGAAGGGAGGAAGAGGTTTTGGAATTTATGTTAAGGATTTATCAATGTCTAATACTTTTTCTTGAACCCTCTTCTTACTTTTCAAACCCCCCACGGCTTCTTCACTTACATTATCAACATGGTTTTTCACCACAACATCATCAACAACCTTGTACTCCTCAATAATACTTTCATCAACCTTGACATCAATATTTTTATCAACACCCAAATTCAACATCTTACCACTATGAGTACAACAATGAGCATTGGGGCCTCTTCCATTTCCTTTGGGATTCCCAACTATGTCACTAGGAAGTTGCCCCTTTTGCTTCAAGTTGTGCTCTCTAGAAAGTTCTCTCATTTGTTGCTCTAACTTTTGGATGGATGTCGTGTGGGAACAAACAACTTTAGTTAAACTTTTTAAATATGCGTCCGATCTCTCTTGATTTTAGAGCACTTTCTCCAACATGCCTTCAATCTTTGAGCCTCCATAATCTTGAGTGAGCCCTTCCCTCCAATTTTTTGAACTAGAGAACGGGCCCCTCAGTGGAACATAGGAATTGGAGCTTATATTCTCGAAATTTCCATTTTCCTAACCTTGAGTGGGGATTCCATAGTAATTTCTATCATAATTACCTTGGCCTTGCGGCTGAGGTCTCCATTGGCTTTGGTTGTGAAGGTGGATGGCTTTTATTCAGTTGTTGATAATTTTCTCCTTAATAACCTCCCGGTACATTAGTAATGTAGTTTACATCCTAAAATTACACCAGAGATTGGTCTTGAAACTATTGATTTTGGTATAGAGGGTGGCATCCATGCAAATAAGGAATAGGCCAACCTTGTACATCATTATAACACCTCAAAACTTTCCTAGACCAAATTCAGACATTGCATGAAAGACCGTATAAAAACCAGAGAAAAATTTCTGTCTCAGACGACCCAGACAACGGACCGTTAGTGGAACCCATGAGCCGTTGTAAGGAGTCGTGGTTTGCTCAGCATGTCAGCATGTTTCCTCCCAGAAATAATGAGCTGACCAACGAGTCATTGGTAGTTCCAACAACCCATTGTAGGCATCCGTTGTTAGATCTTCCAGTATGGGGTTGGGTTTGTGCTGGGAAGCAACGAGTGGAATCAACGGCTCATTTTTATCTCCAACAGGCCGTCCTTTCCGCCCATCGTCAGGACCCAGGCCCCCAACAGTGTTTACAACGAGTGGGTGCAATGACCCATTGTACCTAACAACGAGTCGTTGTATCTCTCTTTGTCTTAGGCCCGAGTTTCCCTCTCCGTAACCATGACAGGAACCAACAGCTCGTTAGTGCTTCTAACGGACCGTTGGATCCTCTCATTGTTTCAGTCCAGTTGGTCCGGCTTTAGAAACCAGAACCAACAACAGCTTTCAATGGGCCATTGGTTGAACCAATGACCCGTCCTGAGATCCATTGTTCAGGGTCCAGAAGTTTTCAATTCTTTCTGCCAGGGGTATTTTAGTATTTTCCCAGGTTTTTAATCTTGAAACCATGTCGTTTTGGGTTCACATAGGAGGTAATTAAAGGGTTATAACAACCCTATACATTCAGTCCTCTCAACTCCCTCAAGAACAGAACGTAGATTTCCTCTAGAAGCGCAGAACAGAAACTAGGGAAAATGACAATCCTCTCAGTTTTTCTCAAAGATTTTCACCATAGTTTCTTCTACAGGTATGTGGGAATTCAGCAAGGAGATTTTTCTCCCCTTGCATCCCCCAAAGCTCTCTCTATGTTCACTTTAGTCATAGCCCTGAGTTTGTGAATTGTAAATTATTGCTATGCTTATTAGATTATTTCATGTAGAATCCTATCCTATGTTAATTGTAGCTATTTTCCACCAGCTTGTAATTAAAATAATGTTTGTTCTATAAATTTATAAATTCAACCCTAATTGTTGAGAAGTCAGAAATTAGAATCCTGCTTAAGCTTTGAATTCTTGAGAATTGGTTGCATCTTTCAGAGTTAGGGACTTTTATAATGCTTCTATGTGTTAAAAAAACTCAATTACTTGTATGCTATTCAGATTCAGTTAGAAGGTCTATATGCTATATAGTTTCTCAAAATTGTCAATTCAGCTTCAGTCAAAGTACTAAAATATTCAGTGTTAGTCAGAAATATCAGCTAATCAATTTGAATATAGTCCTTTCCTGAGGTATCAGTGGTGCCTCTCAGTTATCAAAATCAGACTAAGATTACAATTATTTGGTCCATTAGGCAGTCATGAAATTCTAGTTATATAGCTCTGATCAGCCCCAAGACCCCAGTTCAGTTATCAATTTGTTCTCTAGAAGGTTACGACGCTTTCAGATAAGCAACTCTGACCAGTCTTAGAACTTAGTTTCCAAATCTAGTCCTATGAGACACTCAGGGAACTCTCTAACAGTATCCCTGGGTTAGTACAGTCTTGGACCCCAGTATCGAGCTATCTGCTTGTCAATAGTAGCAGTAATAGGATTATCCAGTGGGAGTAGGACTTAGCACCGAAAGTGTCAGGGTTCCAACGCACCCAGGTTCCAGAACTACGTTGCCACCGTAGGTTTTATTTACTTGGCCTAACGGCCCCCTTTTGACAGTGATTTTCACAGTTCGTGCCTTTATACCCTAGAAAGGTATATTGGGTCCTACCGATGGGGTGTGTACATCGGACTCCACGTTTAGTTCACGTGCTTATATGTCGGTTATAGCCTCTCCCACTAGTCAGTTAAGTTTACTCTCAAATTTCTCAGTTCAGTGCAGTATCTCAGACTTAGGACATGTTTATGACCATCAGCCAGGGTCATTTTTTACCATATCAGTTCTACACCAGTTGTATCAGTTTTCAGTAATTTCAGTTGGTCATTTCATGTCGTATCAGTTTAGTTACTAGTTCTGTCATGTTATTCATGTTTCTCTCACTTACTCAGTACAGTCAAAGTACTGACTCATACTTTTATGCTATATCGTTTCATTATACAGTTGCAGGTTCCCAGACTCATTATCGTTAGTCGTTGCGATCCAGATCCTCCTCCACTGCATTCAAAGTGTGAGTCCTCATCATTCGAGGGCCTTGCTTTACTTTCTTTTAGTTGAGATTTTAGTTTTTTTAGACTTAGAGTTAGTCGGGGGCTTGTCCTAGCAATTCCTCAGTTCGATGGCTTTCAGATGAAACTTGGTTTCAGATTTGTTTTAGAGATTTTAACTCTCTATTTTCTGTCTTTAAATTTTCTTAAAAATGCTTTGATGTTATTATTTAGAATTTCCGCTATGCATGTTTACTCAGAATACTAGTGAATGATAGACCAAAGGTTGACTAGGGGTCACTTGTGTCTTCAAGTACCATGTTACGTCCAGGGTGTGGTCTCGGAGTGTGAAAAACTTGGTATCAGAGAACTAGGTTTAGAGTATCCTCAGAAAGTCTGAAAGCTGCATCGAGTATAGTCCTTTTCATGGGTGTGAAGCGCGCCACACTTATGATGAGGAGGCTGAAAGATGTTATTAGGAAAACTCTCTTTTGTTCATATTCTTTATCGTGCAATACAGTGCGAACTCTAAGATTTTCTTCTAATTTATGCTTTACATGCTTGCAGACAATGCCTTCTAGTAGAGGTATTAGAAGAGGGAAAAATAGTGGGAATCCACCAGTCCCACCAACCCCAGTAGGCTCTCTCAGTGGGAAAGTGGCGGATGCAGAGCTCAGAGCTGCCCTTAGAAGGTTAATACGGGTCGCAGCCACTCAGGTTAGCCAGCAGACAGTCACACCTGCGAACCCTACTGATGAGATAATAGCTACCAGGGTTCGCAATGTCAAATCTGAGCTTCATGGAATGATAGCAGATGAAAGGTGTAGGGGAAAAGGAAAGGGAAGTAAGAGATCAAGGACAGGGGACTCGAGGTTTCCCCAACAAAGGATGAGTGGTGGACCCTATTCAAACATCATAGGAGGTCATCAGCCCCAGCACCATCGGTAGCCAAGAATCCTAACAAACCTAGAGTGAGAGAGATTACATACCCAACTTGCAAGAACTGTGGGAAGAACCATTTGGGTGAATGCATGGCTGGCTCAGGTGGCTGCTTTTGGTGCTGCAAGTCAGGCCATAAACTCAGAGATTGCCCAGCAGCTAGACGGGGCAAAGGTAGAGCCCCCACGATCTTTTCTGCAGCCCTGTCAGGTCGCCTAGCTTGTGAGAACTGTGGAAGGAGCCACCTTGGAAATTGTTTGCTCGGTAGGGAAGGATATTTTGGATGTTGTCAGTTGGGTCATAGAATAAAGAATTTCCCTCTAGAAAGACGTGGGAAGACTCAGCCCACCATTCCAGCAGCTCGCCCATCTCAGCAAGGCACAACATCTAGTACAGGTGGCAGAAAGCTCCAGATATAGTTGCAGGTATGTTATAAGCTTCTCATTTTGATCCTTGCATGTTGTAGGCCAGGAGACACAGTATAAGGTATGAGATTCCTTTTAGCATGCTAATATGAGAATTATCCCATGACTAGTAGGAAATGGCTATAAGTATGAAGCCTGTAGAGATAGCTTTCGTGGAGAATGAGAAATCAAGAGTTAGTGATGTTATCCTAACCTTAAGAAAGGATCTAAGAGCTTGAAAATGATGACTTAACACTAAGGGGGAGATGATAAGTTAGAAAGTCCAAGTCAATCCCTAGGTGTTGTGGCACAAAGTCTCCAGAAATAGCAACTATAGGATGTTAATCTTTTCTATTCAACTGCTTCCTCTTGTATTTCAGTTTACGCTACATTCTATTTATGCTTATGTTCAGACTCCTAGAATTATAGATAACCGGTTCGGACAATGATTCAGGTCTGACTTTATTGTTTCAAAAGTTCTAGCTTCATGTCATGAAGACTAGGCATGTACAGACGCATGTCTCACATTATGCCCAACTCCAAGAACCCAGTGCCTCAGGCGCTCCTTAACGGTACAGCAGATTATGTTGTATTATGTGTATGCTCAGACTAGGCTCCTTGAGTGATTCGTGCTTGTGATTCCCTACTCTAAGACATGTGTTCCTTCACCTAAATTGGGAATGATTGTTTTAACAGATACATTCAAAATGAATTTCTATTTATACCTTAGATTCTCAAAATGTAGGAGTTCATGAGATACAATTGTTAGTCCTACTCAGGATATAAGGAAATTCTTGGGTGGTATATGCTACAGAGGAGTCGTAAGATGATTTTAGTGATAGGTTTGAATGGGTGATAAGGTGGTTGGAGTTGCTAAAAGACTATAACATGAGCATGATGTACACCCGGGCAAAAACCAATGTGGTGGTTGACGCCCTAATCAGGCGGTTGATGGGGAGCGTGGCTCATATTGAGGAAGACCAAAACGGAGTTAGCAAGGGATGTTCAAGACTAGCCCGGTTAGGGGTACACCTAGTGGATTCAACCAAAGGCGTGGTGGTAGTGTAAAGTGGGTCGGATTCATCCTTGGTAGTTGAAGTTAAGTCTAGACAAGATGAAGATCTAGTTCTACTTAAAGAAGCAGTTCTCAGAAAGGAGGTTGAGGCTTTCTCCAAAGGGAGATATAGTGTGCTCCATTACCAGGGAAGGTTGTGTGTATCGGATGTTGGTGAGTTGAGATAGCAGATACTGGCTAAGGCACACAGCTCGAGATACTCCATTCACACCGATGCTAAAAAAATGTACCGGGATCTGTGGGATATTTACTGGTGGAACAGCATAAAAAGAGACATTGCTGAGTTTGTAGCCAAGTGCCCGAACTGCCAACAAGTTAAGGTGGAACACTAGAGACTAGGAGGTATGACTCAAGATATCAGTATACCCACATGGAAGTGGGAAGAGGTAAACATGGACTTCATTATGGGTCTACCTCGGACTCGTCGGCAGCATGATTCAATTTGGATGATAGTAGATCAAATGATTAAGTCAGCACATTTCCTCCCAGTCAAAACCACATATTCAGCTGAAGACTATGCTAGGCTTTATATCTGGGAACTGGTTAGACTTCATGGGGTGCCATTATCCATTATCTCAGACAGAGGTACCCAACTTACCTCTCACTTCTGGAAGTCTTTTCAGAAAGGACTAGGTACCCAGGTCAAGCTCAGCACCGCTTTTCATCCGCAGACCGATGGGCCAGCTGAGGGGACCAGTCCGGCCCTAGAAGATATGCTAAGAGCATGTGCAATCGATTTTAAGGGTAATTGGGATGACCATTTGCCTCTTATCAAGTGTGCGTACAACAACAGCTATCACTCTAGCATTCAAATGGCCCCATTTGAGGCATTATATGGTAGGCGGTGTAGATCCCCTATAGTGTGGTTTGAGGTTGGAGAAGCTAGCTTGATAGGGCCAGACTCGGTTTATGAAGCAATACAGAAAGTTTAGCTCATCCGAGGAAGGTTGAAAGCAGCTCAGAGCCGTCAGAAATCTTATGCCGATGTACGGAGAAGAGAATTAGAGTTTGCAGTTGATGACTGGGTATACCTGAAAATTTCTCCCATGAAAGGGGTGATGAGATTTGGGAAAAAGGGAAAGCTCAGTCCACGATATATGGGACCCTATAAGATTCTGAGGCGGATTGGTAAGGTGGAATATGAGCTAGAGTTACCTTTAGAACTAGCAGCAGTACACCCAGTTTTCCATGTTTCACCTCTGAAGAAGTGCATTGGTGATCCAACTTCATTAGTGCCATTAGACAATATGGAGATAAAATATAGTCTCTCATATGAGGACGTACCAGTCCAGATGTCACACCCCAGAAGTCTTTGAGATCATACCCCAGAGTTAGATGAAGCTCAGCAGAAACTGGCCTCAGAATGAGTCAAGGAACGACTCGTTAGGAGACATAACATGTCGTGGTCTGACCCGTGAGGATATGTAAGGAAAGGATGGCAAGTCCATTGGCCACGAAAGACCTGATGAGTCATCATACTTGGAAAGGACTCGTCAGGTTGGTCGTTAGATGAAGCATAGGTACCCTGGGTTAAGTCTCAGGCATTGTGGTTAATGGATGGATGTAACGAGTTGTTAGAAGGGGTAACGACTCGTCATGTCAGTCGTTGAGTGGTGAAGAGCTAAAGTCGTGAAGTGTTATCCAGTGTACTTGACAAGTGGGCCTAATGAGTCGTTGGGGCAAGTAACGACTAGTGATGTTAATCGTGGTTGGAAGAATGATGAATCTATGTAAATTTTCCAGTATACTTAACGGGCGAGATGATGAGTCGTTAGAGGGGACAACGACTCGTCACGTGAGTCATGGCCCCAGTACGAGAAGTTTTTCCAATTTTCTTCAAGGGAATTTTTGTAAACTCTTGTACTTCTTACTCCGAAGTGACGTTGTTTTATGTACCAGGAGGGGCGGTTTTAAGGGAAATATCAAGCCTAACCCTCATACAATCTAGAGACACTCACGAATCCTTCTTCCTCTTCTCTTCTAAAACTCAAAAACACCTAAGGTTTCTTCCAGGACTTCAAGATCCAAGTTCTAGGGGGATATTTTGTCAAGCAAGGTATGTGGAAATTTAGCAAGGATTTCCTTTCGTCCTTGTGTCCCAAGATTTTCGTAAAAAACCCTAGTCATTTAATTTTAACAATAATTTATGTCTTAAGGTTTCAATCTAGCATGATTTCTCTTATGTTTTCATAAATTTTCAGACCCTCATGATAGTAGCAATGTAGGTTATAAAATTACTATTAAATTCATGATTTTTTAGATGGAGAAATTCTTGGATAGAACAAGTTGCAGAGGAGTCGTAAGACGATTTTAGTGATAGGCTTGAATGGTGAGGTAGTATTCAGGAAGTTAGTGTATCTAGAAAAGTGTCTCTAAAGACTATGCACAGAAAAGGGGTGATGAAGTGTTGGTGAGGATGGAAGTCTCTTTTAAAATGAGGTTCTAGATGAGACCATCAAGGTTCTAAGTTGGGGGAATAAGGAAATTATTTCAATGAAGGTTTTAAGGAACAATCGGCTAGTAGGAGGAGACACTAGGGAAACTGAATTCAGATAAGGCCACCTATTTAGATATCAAAAGAAGTTATGGATTTACAACTCTGTCCCTAACCGCTCAATTCCAACTTGAGAAGAACAGTTTCTCATTAGTACCCTCCTTAGTTCCATGTCAGCTTCATGCCCTTTAGTTTCCTCATATCATAGCATACATGTATGATTCAGAAACTCAGTTCAGATATGTAGTTCAGCTTAGAGTCAGATACTCTATTGGCGTTCAACTTTAGCATTCAATCCTTGAGGTTGCAACTCTTTCCCTAGCCTTTTTTCTCAGTCTTTTGTCAGTTCTCAATTCTGGGTGCAAAGTATTTGAAATTTCAGTTCATTCCCTATCCCTTCAGTGTGTTCAGCCAACATTCGAGGACGAATGTTCCCAAGGGGGAGATATTATAACACCCCGAAAGTCCTTAAGATCAGACCCCGGAGTTAGATGAAGCTCAGCAGAAAAATCACTAGAAACTTGCCTCAAAATGAGTAAGGGAACGACTCATTAGGAAACATAACGGGTCATGGTATGACCCATAAGGATCTGTAAGGAAAGGATGGCAAGCCCAATGGTGACAGACGACCTGACGAGTCATCATACTTGGCAACGACTCGTCAGGTTGGTCGTTAGATAGAGGACAGGGACCTTGGGTTAAGTCTCAGGAAGTGTGGCTGACGGATGGACGTAATGAGTCATTAGAAGGGGAAATGACTCGTCATGTCAGTCGTTGAGTGGTGAAGAGCTGAAGTCGTGAACTGTTATCTAGTGTACTTGACGAGTAGGCCTAACGAGTTGTTGGGGCAAGTAACGACTCGTGATGTTAATCGTGGTTGGAAGAATGATGAATCTGTGTAAATTTTCCAGTATACTTAATTGGTGAGACGATGAGTCATTAGAGGGGACAACGACTCGTCACGTGAGTCATGGCCCCAGCACGGGAAGTTTTTTCAATTTTCTCCAAGGGCATTTTTGTAAACTCCTATGCTTCTAACTCCGAAGTGACATTGTTTTAGGTACCAGAAGGGGCGGTTTTAAGGGAAATATCAAGCCTAACCCTCATTCAATCCAGAGACACTCACAAATCCTTCTTCCTCTTCAATTCCAAAACTCAAGAACACCTAGGGTTTCTTCCATGACTTCATGATCCAAGTTCTAGGGGGATATTTCGTCAAGCCAGGTATGTGGGACTTCAACAAGGATTCCCTTTCATCCTTGTGTCCTGAGCTTTTCGTAAAAACCCTCGTTATTTAATTTTAACAAGAATTTATGTCTTAAGGTCTCAATCATGCATGATTTCTCTTATGTTTTCATAAATTTTCAGACCCTCGTGATAGTAGCAATGTAGGTTATGAAATTACTATTAAATTCATGATTTTTGACCTAAGAAATGACAGTAGCATGTTTTCTAAAATTTCCTATGCTTTAGTATTATTTTTAAGCCATGGTTCTTATGAAGTATGCTCACGCTTTTTACCATGATTTCACTATACATGTTTAAAGAATGATTTGAGCCTATTAGTTGTCATGAAGATAGAACCCATGATTTATATTGTGATCTTGGTTCATGATTCCATGAATTGAGTAAGGATAAAATATGTCTATGATTTCCCTAGACTCTCAGGCCTCTGATTAGCTGAAAGTTAGTCTTGGTCCTTATCATAGATTAGGGTGGAACGTGCATGATTTGGATTCCTACAGAAGTATGATGTTCATATATGAAATTTATTGTGAGTGATGATTTATTGACATAAATCCTTGAGTAGGAGTTAATGTCTTGGTATATCCAGTCTCAGTCCATACTCAAAACACATAGAGTCCAACAAAAAGGTCTGTTATCAGTGTTGGGATTTTTCCACGATGTTATGATCAGTTGTTTTTAATAGTCATATTATTCTATTCCAATTCCAATTAAAATACTAGCCTATTCAGTAACTTCAGAAATGTCAGCTGATCAGTTTGACGATAGTCTTTTCCCGAGGTTGTAGTGGTTCCTCTCATTTATCAGAACTGGGCTCAGAATATAATTTAATTGGTCCATTAGGCGGTCATGAAATTCTAGTTTTATAGCTCCGACCAGCCCCAGGACCCCAGTTCAGTCATCAGTTTGATCTTTAGACGGTTACCACGTTTCCAGATTAGCAACTCTGACCAGTGTTAGAACTCAGTTTCCAAATCCGGTCCTATAAGATGCTCAGGGAACTCTCAGACAGTATCCCTGAGTCAATTATAGTCTTGGGCCCCAGTATCAAGCTATCCACTTGTCAGTACTAGTCGTGATAGGATTATCCAGTGGGAGTAGGACTTAGCACCAAAAGGGTCGGGGTTCCAGCGCACCCAGGTACCAGAACTACGTTGCCACCGTAGGTTAATTTTTACTTGGCCTCACGTCCCCCTGACAGTGATTCTTACAGTCCATGCCTTTATACCCTAGCAAGGTATATTGGGTCCTACCCACGGGGTGTGTACATCGGACTCCACATCTAGCTCACGTGGTTATATGTCAGTTATAGCCTCTCCCACTAGTCAGTTCAGTCACTCTCAGATTTCTCAGTTCAGTTCCATTTCTAGCAGTTAGCTCAGTTCGATACAGTATCTCAAACTCAGTGTTTCAGATTCAGGGCATGCCTTTCACCATAAGACAGGGTCACCTCGACCATCTCAGCTTACTTTTGTTTATTCAGTTTTAGTATTTCCGTTGGTCATTGCATGTCATTACAGTTTAGTTATGCATTACTTTATATTACTATAGTTCAGTTATGTATTACTTTATGTTACATTCTTTTCCCATTTAATCAGTACATTCAAAGTACTGACACATACCTTATATGTTATATCGTATTATGATACAGCTGCAGGTTCTCAGTCTCAGTACAATTAGTAGACCTACTCCAGGAATTACCAGCTGGTGAGTCCTCATCTTTTGAGGATGACATTTTATTTACTTAAGTTATATTTTATTTCTTTTAGTTAGAATTAGAATTAGTTGGGGGCTTATCCTAGTAACTCATCAGTTAGATGGATTACAGACATAGACATA
>JACEIK010005382.1:16772-27008 GCA_018107945.1 Datura stramonium | reverse complement strand
CTATTAGATGGATTTCAGACCGAACTTGGTTTCAGATTTGTTTTTAGAGATTTTAACCCTCCATTTTCAGTCTTTAAATTTTCTTAAAAATTCTTTGATGTTATTTTTTAGAATTTCCTCTGTGCATGTTTACTCAAGATACTAGTGAATGATAGACCAAGGGTTGACTTGGGGTCACTTGTGGCTTCAAGTACTGTGTTACGTCCAGGGTATGGTCTTGGGGCGTGACAGGCAGGTTCGCAGGTTGAGAACCAAAGATGTCGATTCTATTAAAATATTGTGGAGAAACAAAAATAAAGAAGAGATGACCTGGGAAGCTAAGGACGATATGAGATCCAGATATCCTTAGTTGTTCCAAGATTAGACCCGATTATGCAGTTAAGTGAAGTCATTGATTCAGTTGTTGTTCTATGATTCATGTTATTTAGACTATTCAGTTGACTGCCATTTTGTTGTGAAAAGGTTGTTTAAGTGTCATGTGATATATCTGTATTGGACCTTTTTGCGTTTCAGGATATTTTAGTTAGCCCATATTACAAGGGAGACTCTACCAAAATTTTTCCAGAATAATAGTTAAAAGAGTTAAACTCCTGTGCATTGTGATTGACATTCGAGGACGAATGTTCCTTGGGGGGGGGGAGGATGTTGCACCCTGTAAAAGTTAACGATTAGTAAGCGTACGTATGGATATGAGATAAATAAAGTGAGTATGACGCGTGTAGAGAAGTCTCGAAAGTCGGTCGAGCGAGGCCAGGCTGGGAAGCATAACACCAGCCAGCGTGGCGCGCCAGCCTACTAGCGCGATGACAGGTGCGACGCGGGGGCATCCCTGGCACATGGGGGGGTGTGAGATGAGGAAATTAAGTATTTTTCATCCATTTACGCTATCAAATGCCGTCCAAATTAAAATTAACTTCGGGTATGGAGTTCTAAACCCGCAGGGAACATTACTAGGGTGTTATTTTCGTGAAATTCGCCCGGCAAATCGTAGCCCCGTCGAGTAAAAGTTGCCAGAATTGCTCCAAACTAATTTCTATATGATCACAGGCTTCAAGTAAGTATTTCTCCCTTCTGAACTCTCTGGGAATTATAATTTTTCGGCCATATTTTGTCAAGTTGAAGTATAGTTGAGATTATTATTAAAAGTTATCATTTTCTCCGAATTTAGTACTGAAACTAGTCTCGTTCTCCCAGTAATACGATTGCAATTGGAAAGGGCTATTGAATACGAATTGAAACTCGTTGGATAATCAGAAATCGGTAACCTAGGTATATAAGGCATCCCTTCGGAAAGTTACGGTCATCGTAAAGTTAGTACGACCCGCGTGTCTATAGTACTTCAAAGTAAACCTATTGGTGTCTACTGTTATAAACTGAATCGATCCTATGGTGACATAATAGTAATTCTTGTCCGAGTTAATCTAGCTAGAATGATCTTACCTCGATGTGGAGTAGTTGGATGTTATCCCATTTTGAGTCCTATTTATTGAGGTCGCGAGGGCCATATAGAGTTCCATTTACTAAGGCAGCGAGGGCCATTTTGAGTTTCATTTATTGAGGCCGCGAGGTCCATAGAGAGTTTCATTTACTAAGGCCGCGAGGGCCGTACATAGTTCAATTTACTGAGGCCGCGAGGGTCATTTTGGGTTCCATTTATTGAGGTCGCGAGAGCCATATAGAGTTCCATTTACTAAGGCCGCGAGGGTCATATTGAGTTCCATCAGATTGAGGCCGCGAGGGCCATAATGAGTTTCACCAGATTGAGGCCACGAGGGTCATCCCGAGTTACAGTATACATATCCTCCTTAGTACTCAGGTAGTAGGAGTGGGCCTTGTTTGCACTTGTCGGGGCTTATGGGGTCCCAGGTAGGTTCTTCTGTATTGTTTGTACCTTCCAGGCTTATGGGGGGCCGGTTAGGTTCTTGTTTGCTTATATAGACTTGTTGTTTAAATAATTCAGACAGTGAAGGTATTCAGGTTAAATCCTTACTCTCTTCCTTTAATTACGACAATTTTACCAGCTTTCAGTTAGTTATTATCTTTCTGCCTTACATATTTGGTACATGTTGTACTGACGCCTATGCAGGGCGCTGTATTACTTGCCTGCAGGTGCGGATAGACGCGGTTCGGGACGTTCCTAGCCTCCAGCTGAAGTCAGTACTTTATTCAGCTCCTTCCTTCCGGAGTTGAAAGTTAATAGAGGTTTGTACTTTTGTGTACAGGTTTTGGGTAGGTCGGCGCCCTGTCTCGACCATTATATCACTCTTATAGGATTGTAGACTGTTGTACATTCCCTGTGGTTAGTTGCAGTTGGCTGTGTGGGGCCCGTGTATGCTTATTTCCTACGTTGACCGTGTGGGGCCTTGTTTAGTTGTTAGTTGGTGGCCTTGTCGGCCCACATAGGATCCCTGTTATTGCGTTGTTGCGGTCAGTTGTCTTCTTTTACAAGTGGCCTTATCGGCTAGAGGTTAGTTCAGAACAGTAGGGCACCAGGTGCCAGTCATACCTCTCAGGGTGGGGCGTGACACACATATTGTAAACTCTTGTGATCTATAAATACATCCATGTGGACCCCATACAAATAATGTCGCCATATCTTCAATACGAATACCACCGCGGCCAACTCTAGATCATGGGCCGGGTAATTCTTACTGTCTTGAGGCATATGCTATCACTTTTCCTTGCTGCATCAAAACACACCCGAGTCTGATCCGCGAAGCATCACTATACACTACAAAACCATCCGTACCCTCGGGTAGGGTCAACACTGGTGCTGAAATGAGTCGAGTCTTCAACTCTTGGAAACTTTTCTCACAAGCCTCCGACCATTGGAACTTTACCTTATTCTGAGTCAACTTGGTCAAAGGTGCTGCAATAGATGAGAAGCCCTCCAAAAACCTCTGGTAGTAGCCAGCTAAACCCAAGAAACTCCGAATATCCGAAGGATTCACCGGTCTGGGCCAATTCTTCATTGCCTCGATTTTATGAGAATCTAACTTTATGCCCTCACTCGATACCACATGGCCCAAAAATGCCAAAGATCCAACCAAAACTCACACTTGTTGAACTTTTCATACAACTAACGATCCTTGAGGGTCTGAAGCACTACTCTCAAATGAGCAGCATGCTCTCCTCGCTCTGAGAGTATATAAGGATGTCATCAATGAACACATTCACGAACATGTCCAAATATTCCTTGAACACCCTATTCATTAGATCTATAAAAGATGCAGGGGCATTGGTTAGTCCAAAAGACATAACAACAAATTCGTAGTGACCATACCAAGTCCTGAAATTGGTTTTCGGGATGTCACTCTCTCGAACCCTGAGCTGGTGATATCCGGATCTAGATACTTGGAAAAATACTTGGCACCCTGAAGCTGGTCAAACAAGTTATTGATCCTAGGTAAAGGATACTTGTTCTTAATGGTACCTTGTTTAACTATCGATAGTCAATGCACATCCGAAGCGAACCATCCTTCTTCCAGACAAATAACACTGGTGCACCCCATGGAGACTTACTTGGCCTAATAAAGCCCTTATCTAACAGGTCCTTCAATTGATCCTTCAACTCTTTTAGCTTGGCTGGAGCCATCTTGTAGGGAGGAATAGATTTAGGTTGCGTGTCGGGAAGAAGGTCAATACTGGAATCAATCTCTCACTCGGGAGGAACACCTGGCAAATCATCAGGAAAGACCTCTGGGTACTCACGTACTACTGCAACTGACTGGATAGTCAGGGTTTCGGACTCCACATCCTTAACCCTAACTAGATGGTACATACAAACCTTATAAATCATCTTCCTAGCCTTAAGGTAGGAAATGAATCGACCTACGGGCACATCTGAACTACCCTTCCATTCTAAGACTGGCTCACCCGGAAATCTAAACTCTACTTCCCGGGTTCTACAATTCATTGAAGCATAGCATGAAAATAGCCAATCCATGTCGAGAATAAGATCAAAATCGGTCATGACTAACTCTATCAAATCTACTGAGGTCACCTTATGAAGGACTGAGACTGGGCAACCTCTATACACCCATCTAGCCATAACTGAGTCACCTACTGGAGTGGAAACTGAGAAGGGTTCTGACAAGACATCGGTACTGACTCCCAAGCTACAGGCCACATAAGGTGTCACAAACGATAAGGTAGCCCCCAGATCTAGCAAAGCATATACATCAATATGGAAAACTCGCAACATAGCAGTGACCACATCCGGGGAGACCTCCTGCTCCCGACGGGATGCTAAAGCATAGAATCTATTATGGCGCTGACCGCCAGCTGTACTAGTAGATGCTCCCTGATGTGCTGAGCATGCAGGAGGGGTTGCTGAACTAGAAGCTAGGCCTCGACCCCCAACCTGATCCTGTCTCGCTGTAGGGCAATCTCTAAGCATGTTCCCAGGCTTCCTACACCCGTAACAAGAACCTGAACCTACCAAGCACTGGCCTGTGTTCCCCCGACCACATCTGCGACAAATTGGGATGCTAGAATCTGTGGGCTTGCTGCTCTGACCCCTCGAGCCTGATGCTCGCCCTCTTCGATCATGTCTAGGTCGATATGGCACACTCAATACTGATGAAGCCGGGGTGGATGATCTCTGGTGAGTCTGCTGTCGGTGCCCACCACCGGGCCTCTGCTGAGAGAATTTGTGGTCCTCGATCCTAGCCCTCTTGGCTTCCCTCTCTCTCGAATGTTCCGACTCCATCTGTTTGGCGTACAACACTATTAAAGGAAATTCCATATCCTGGTGAAGCATGGTAGTTCTGCAATCTTTTTCCAAATAACCCGCTATCCCATGGACGAATCTATTCACTTGCATCCTCTGATCGGCTACCAACTCTGGGGCATATTTCGATAGGCGAGTGAACTCAAGGGAATATTCTTGTACAGTCATTCTCCCTTGTTTCAAATTCACGAACATAGTTGTTTTCAACTTCCTCATCTCTCGAGGGAAGAACCGGTCTAGAAATGCAACCTGGAACTCTTCCCAAGTGACCGGACCTGCTCCTGCGACCCTGCTATCCTTCCATTGATGAAACCAGCTATGCGTGACCCCTTTTAGCTGATAAGAGGCTAACTCGGCGCACTCAACCCCATTCACCCCCATAACCTGGGTGATTTTCATAATCTCATCAACAAACTCATGTGGGTCCTCATATACCTTAAACCCAAGGAACTCCGGTGGGTTCATCCTCAAGATGTCTCTGACTCGAGTTTCCGCTGCGTTGCTATTTTTTGGAACATGCGCAACGGCCTACTGATTGGCCTGAGCGGTCAAGGCCTGCACAAGCATCTGAATAGCGGCCTGGAACTCTGCATGGTCAGCTGGCTCCGGTGCCTGGGGCTCCTGAATTGGTGGGGATGAATGATGCCCATAACCATTGCCATCCTCATGGCCTTCACCACCTCCCTTCCTCCTTCCATTCATTCTTTGAGGAGCCAAGATTCTGCAATCGCGAATAGCATGAATTAGAAGGATAGAAAAACTTTTCATCGCACGACATAGATCATGAAAGAAGGGAACATTTCCTAAACGTCTCGTAGCCTCTTTGTCATAAGTGTGGCGTACTTCACACCCATGAAAAAGACTCTACTTAACATGGCGTTTATACAACTTAGGACACTTCAAACCTATTGCTCTGATACAAAGTTTGTCACGATCCGAACGGAGACCCAGATCGTAACATGGGACAAGGAGCCCCATGAGACCCCAAGTCGACCCATGGCATAAGCATACATCTAAATCAATCAAGAACTGAATAACCATCAATACGATCATAGCGGAAGTCTAACTTAAATATAACATACGAATATAAAATACGAAGATGAATACATACATATGTCAATAGCCTTTAAACATGATGAGTTGATGGGACAAGACCCCAACTAACTCAACAAGCTGAAAACTGAAATACATAAAGAAAAGATAAATAGTCTGGTCCTCGGAAGATGAGGACTCACTAACAAGCAGACGATAACTCCGATAAGCTATCAAAGAGCGGGGCTGAGCCTGAGAGCCGGGTCCCGTATCATGAAACGATACAGCATAGAAAGTATGCGGTCAGTACATGGAATGTACTGAGTATGCAAGGTAAGTAAAACCGCTAAAGTAAGTAAAATCACTTTAAGATAATGCAGTAGTCAAAACATAAACATCATTAACTGAGAGTAGGGCTTGCATGCATTCTTTCTGAAATCATGATCTTTTCATAGCATATGATACATAGCTTTATAACATCAACTGACTCGAATGACTCAAAGTTGAAATATGACATTTATTGAAAAGCTGAACACTGAATCAAACCTTACTTTTAGAACATGTATGTATAAAATAATAACCATGAGTAATGAATATGGAAATCTGAATCATATAGACAATGGGAGGCTCGTCACTTAACCGACATACCACGATAGAGCTTACGTGGTCCTGACTATTAAACTCAAGTGGGAAGAGCCATCCAAAACCTTACCAGGGCTAAGGATGCTACCATGATATCTATATCAAGATCATGGGCCATTAGGGCCGGGGATAGCTCACAAGGGAGGTCCCAATAATATAATAGTATCAACCTACGTTAGCGCGTAGTTCTAGGGCATAGGGTGATCGACCCTTAGCCCGCTCGATGCTAGACTCTTCTCCCAAAAACATGCAATGCTCTACATCGTATAGAATGAAGCTCAACATTGTTTATTGATGAATCTCAAAGATCAATACATCTCAAATACGAAATCATGCATATAAGAAACTTTAGTTCAAAACATACCACAAGCTGCATATATACTTGGGAGCCTTTGCTCCAAATTTATGTGGTAAGCTATGTATAGGAAGACTTAACACAAAACATACCACAAGCTAGAATATAAGATTTTGGAATCTTCGCTCCAAAATAATGTGGTAATCTTATATCGGGAAAATCATCATTTAAACTTAACATGTGGGAATTTCCCAAAGCTCTATCATACTTAGAAATACTTAATTCACATCGAAAATATCATTATAGACATGGGTAGCTTCAAATCATGATTTTCATGATCATATCATCAATGGGCTTCCCCATTCATAAGACTAGAAATATAATTTTTATTTGAAATCATTATAAAATCAGCCCATGCTTCATAATTCAATAATAAAATCATAATCAATTCATACCCATGCAAAGAAATTGAAGATTCACGCAATTGGGTAGAAACCCCATACTTGATCATAGGAAATTCTCATACTTAGATAGAAATTGGGCATGGGTGTGGAAGAAGACACCCACTCATAACCCTACATACCTGGAAGGGATTGATTCTACCACTTCTCTTATTGCCCATGAAGAATTTGAATGAAAATCTTGAAGAATTGCTCTAGATCACCTCTTCAACCTCTCAAGTTTGCATGCATGAAATGAAATAACTTAGAATAGGTTTTTCCTTCCTTAAACCCACTAAAATAAGCCTTAAACGATGTAGTATATGGCCTTAGGACGTGAAAATAACGAAAATAACCTTACTAATTACGCAGAAAATTCTTTACTGGACAAACCAATAGACGCTCCAATGGGTCGTTGGAGGATACCACGACCTGTGGTGATGATCCGTTCTATACACTATCTAGGCTCGGTCTCGGCTCAAACCACGACTAGAAATGACGGGACGTCATTACTTCCAATGGGTCATTCTATAGACCGTTGTTTACTCTTGCGACTTTTTCACCTTATCCTATAACGAGTCTCACCATGACTCGTTACATCATCAAATGATTCATGGTTTCCTTCCGTCGAACCCACTGAAAATTTCACCCCTCAAATGACGACTACTGAAAACATTCCATGGTAACTCATGACGGGTCATGGGATGGGACGTCACTTCCTAGATGCTAAATTCCATCTCCCACCACGACCACAAACGATGACTCGTTGTTTCCCGCAATGAGTCATCACATCGATCATTGCTTCCACTGTCACCAAACTAGATGCTTTCCATGACTCGTCCCAACTGGTAGTTGGTTGGACCAACTATCCGTAGGGTCACCCGTTCTGCAATATTTTTCCCAGTTTTCAACTTTTAACTCCCGGGTCTACTCGTAGGCACTACCGGGGTATTACAATCTCTTTCAAGGAGAAAATCATATCATTATGGTCATGGACAAAATCTTTATAGACAAGAATTATATTTTGCTTTTAAAATTTGATAGTTTGTGATAATACATACTATAATATTTATGACGTACTAAAAGTACCAAGGACCGTTTATGCTAAAAACATTTCTTTTTATATCTCTCATATCTCTCATATAGGTGAATTATGGTATTTACCTAATCATACATAACCACATCCTTATCCATAACTTTTATCACATCTTCACACATTCACTTTCAAGATTGGGCGAACATTAATAATGCTTATCACAAAGTCAAATTCTCTTAAAGGAATATATTATAATCACATGCATATGCTTCATAAATTTTCATTATAATCTAATTATCAGGCCTTGTCATTTATCATATTTATATATCCCAAAACAACATTGCTTTGAAAAGTCATGTGCTTCTCCACTTTATATTCCTTTGTTTTGATGAAAGATTTATAAAACCTATCAAGTTAAGTCGCACGACAACTGCATGCCCAATGACCTGACCACATTGATGGCAAAAATTACCTTCACTCTTTGAAGAAATATTTAGAATCCATAATGTTCTTCCTTTTATAATAGCACCATGATGCTATTATTATTTGGTCCCTCAACGCTCACATTCAACCACTTGTCTTCTTTTAAAATTAATGGTAGTTCTACCTTATTCACATTAGGGAATGGAGAAGATCTAATGAGACATGCTTTATTTTTTATAAAAAGTACATTATTTTATCTTAATCATTATTATATAATCAATATGGTGTATTGAGACTCAAACCCAACGTCTTAGCCATACGTGTTAGGTGATAATATAAAGAAACACGAATCCAATATTTTATCATCATAGTGCACCAGAACTCTAACCCAATATCTTACCCTCTTAGTGTGATAAAACTTGAATCCACCATTTTACATTTATCGATAACATAATAGGACAAAATGCACTACTGCAAAAAGCCAATATTTTATAAATTTTAATTCATCAAGTGTGCAGAAGCACTAAAATGCTAATATAAACAACTGAACTTGTGTTAATCGTAGATTACAATTTCAAATATGAGCACCTATCGAACGAAATCATATTCCATGACTACTAGATATAATGACTCATAAACAACTAACCTTTCTATAATTTTGCATGAACAGAAATAAAAATAAACATATTTTTCAATAAAAGAGAAATCCAAGTATTTTAATCCTTATAGAAACATGGTATGTGAAAAATTCAATCATGCAATTTATGTTGATCTAATTTTTTCACCTATTGAAACATTTTTGTAGAACTTATAAAGACCTTCACTGTAACAACAATGAAAGTTAACATGAAATTCTTCATACCTAATTCTACCACAAAAACAAAAGATGCAAACTGCATATATCCAATAATTAGAACTCTATGTAATCATCATCATATGAATGATGGTAAATAATTTAACCATACACTATTTATACCATATATGATTAATCAATATGAAACATAGTTAATATACTAAAAAATGGAAAGAACAAAAGCATATTCTTGTAATAGTGAAAAATTAATATTGTGCATTGATAGTTTTTGAGTGATAATGCCGAAGGTAATTATAATTAATATGAGATGAAATACCTTTTCTCTTCTTGTAGCTAATGTGGAGATCTCAATCTCAAATAATCTGATAATCTTTTTGTTAAATATCTATTCCAAGATATATCACAAGGAAACTTTAACAAATCCTAAATGTTTAAATATGAAAGTGTTTAGGGTTTGAATTGTGAGTGTAGGGCAGTATTAGTTTAATTAAGAACCTTTTAAACCTTTTTCTCAAAATATAGAAACTTTTCCAATATAAATAAAGTTTTTATCCTCAGTTATATTAGTTTGATTTGCATATATGATTCTACTAATACAAAGTTTGTTTGATATTTGTAGTATTCTATGATAAGCATGGCCAGAATAAAGTAGTAGATACATACATGAAGAAATGCAATTCGACTGGAAAATAATTCAAGTAGTAGAGATTCATGCTGATAAAACGTTATAAAATGAGAGAGTAGTATAAGACAAGAAATATAGATAAACATATATATAAGAGAGTGCAAATATTTTTTTATTTCGTTCAAGTGTACGTTTCT
>JACEIK010005382.1:0-11494 GCA_018107945.1 Datura stramonium | reverse complement strand
AAGGCATGAACCGAGTGATCACAAAAGTCTGGGGCCAATCAGGCCAAGTAATACTGTAACCTACGCTGGCAACACAGTTCTGGGAACCTGTTTGGAACCCCGACCCGCTCGGTGTTAAGTTCTACTCCCACTGCAAAATCTAAACTGAAATACTAAGCTGGTAGCTTGAAACTTAGGTCCAAGACTAGTTAGGGACGTATAACTACATGTACCCTGAGAGTCTTATCGGACCAGATTATGAAACAGGGTTCTAGACTGGTTAGAGCTGCTTGTCTGGAAGCGTCGTAACCTTCTAAGAACAATCTGTAACTGAACTGGGGTCCTTGGGCTGGTCAGAGCTTTATGCTAGAATGTCATGACCGCCTAACGGACCAAAAACTATAATTTGAGTCTGATTCTGATAACTGAGAGACACCACTCACACCTCGAAATAATATTGAAGTCAAATTGATAAGTTGACAATTTTCTGAATGATTCTGAAGAGATTCTACGTTCTAACTGGTCTAAACAACTAGTAGCTAAAAGAGAACTCAACTTATCCCAACAATACGGGAATTTCATAATATGGAAACAATTCAAGAATTAAAGAAAACTCATCCAAAAAGGCTAAAAATCATTCTTATCAGTGAAATAATTGCTCAACAAATATATAGTAAGAATTTCTAGGAAATTCAGCCCAAAACATTCTTCATTCACTAGATGTAATTTAATAAGCAAATTCATTACCCGAATGTTAGGGCTTAAATTCACTTTTGTACGAACATTGACAATTTAATTAGGAACTGATAAAGATAATATGAACAAGCAACATGGATATTATTCTAGGCAAAATTAATGAAAAATTAACATGGAATTCATTCGTATTCAAAAGCTTAGGACTAAACCTGATAAGGGAGTTATGGTGGGGTTTTGGGGGACACAAGGGAAGGATAATTCCCTTGTTGAATTCTCACATACCTGAATAATATTCTCCCAGAGAAGAGAACTTGAACTGCTGCAATGGAGGACAACCCTAAGCTTTCTTGAGTGTTTTCTTGAGGAACTCTTCAATAGCTTTCTGAGAATAAACGTGAGAATGAGGGGAGGAACCGTCCCAACCCTCTAATAAGTCTGAATTTACACTCAAAACAACGTGGTTTAGATCTTAGGAGAATAGGAAATTACTAAATAGACCTTAGAAATTTGCTGGGAAAAACTGTCAGGTGTCCCTAATGGGTGGTGGTGACTTACCACGACTCGTGGTCACTCTCGTCAGGTACACTGCTTGGGATCCTCAGTAGGTCACCACGAGGGACCTAACGAGTCGTGGTCACCAGTCATGGACCACACTGGTTCACTGCTGAAGATTTAACCCTAAACTAGGTAACGAGTCACTTAACGAGTCGTTGCCACAGGTGACGACTCGTTTCACCCACTCCTCAAGTACACTGGTCAACTAAAAATATTCCCAACTCAGGCCTGACCACGAGTGACTTAACGGGTCTTGATCAGTGACCATGAATTATGACGTCCTCGTTAGGTACACTGCCGCCCTCCTTTACATTAACCCGCCTTATCCTCACGGCTCACCTAACGAGTCATGAGGTTGCTTAACGACTCATCAGGTGGGCCGTCCTGCAATATTTCTGCAGTTTTCCAGATTTTCTGAATTAAGTCCCAGAATTGGATTTTGAGTTCCCAGGGTATTACAATATTTACCCCTTGTAAACATTCGTCCTCTAATGTTAGAAAACACACAGGAAGTAGAAAAATAGCAATCAAAATTTCCAAATACTGCTCATTTGAATTCAAAACTGCCGGAATGACTACCTCCATTTCAAAATACATAACTGAACTGGATTTACTTATCATACATACATTCAAAAATATAAAAGAGACTTGAACATATGAACTGAGTCATGAAAACTAAGTTGAGTTCTAGGGTCAAAACTAGTATCTCAAGCTGTGCTGGAGCCAGTAGGGAAGAAGTGCGGGTATTTGGCCATCATATCTGCTTCGGCCTCCAACGTAGCTCCCTCAACCTGTTGATTTCTGCGTAAGACTTTGACTGAAGCTATTCCTTGTTCCTCAGCTTACGCACCTGACGGTCAAGGATCTGGATTGGTACTTCCTCATATGAGAGACTATTTTTTTTCCTACGCTGTCCAATGGAACAACTGAGGTTGGATCTCCGATGCACTTTTTCAAAAGTGACACATGGAAAATTTGATGTACAACTGCTATTTCTGAAGGTAACTCTAGTTCATAAGCCACATTGCCAATATGCCTCAAAATTCTATAAGGTCCCACATACCTCAGACCGAGCTTTCCTTTCTTTCCAAACCTCATCACCCCTTTCATGGGCGAAATTTTCAGGTATACCCAATCATCAACTGCAAACTCCAACTCTTTTCTACGCACATCGGCATAAGATTTATGGCGACTTTGAGTTGTTTTCATCCTTTCTCGAATGAGCTGAACTTTCTGCATTTCCTCATGAACCGAGTCTAGCCCTATCAAAGTAGCTTCACCAACTTCAAACCACCCTATAGGAGATCTACACCTTCTACCATACAATGCTTCAAATGGGGCCATCTGGATGCTATAATGGTAGCTTTTGTTGTACGAAAACTCGATAAGAGGCAAATGGTCATCCCAATCACCCTTAAAATTGATGCACGCTCTTAGCGTATCTTCTTGAGTCTGAATAGTTCGCCCAGCTTTCCCATCTGTTTACGGGTGAAAAGTTGTAATGAGCTTGACCTGAGTGGCAAGTCTCTTTTGAAAAGACTTCCAGAAATGGGAGGTAAACTGGGTACCCATGTCTAAAATAATGGCCAATGGCGACCCATGAAGTCTAACCAGCTCCTGGATATAAAGTTTAGCATGGTCCTTAGCTGAATTTGTGGTTTTAATAGGGAGGAAATGAGCTGACTTAGTCATTCGATCTACTACCACCCAGATTGAGTCATGTTGTCGGCGAGTCTGAGGTAGACCCGTAATGAAATCCATATTCACTTCTTCCCACTTTCATGTGGGTATACTGGTATCTTGGGTCATGCCCCCTGGCTTTTGATGTTCTACCTTGACTTGCTGGCAGTTCGGGCACTTAGCTACATATTCAGCAATGTCTCTTTTCATGCCATTCCACTAGTAAATATCCCGCAAATCATGGTACGTTTTGGTAGCACCGGGGTGAATGATGTATCTCGAGCTGTGTGCCTCAGCCAGTATCTTCTATCTCAACTCACCAACATCCGGCACACACAACCTGCCCTAGTAACGAAGCACCCCATCTCCCCGTTGGGAGAAAGCCTCAACCTCCTTTCTGAGAACTGCTTGTTTAAGTTTAAGTAGAACTGGATCTTCATCTTGTCTGGACTTAACTTCTACGACCAAGGATGAATCTGACCCGCTTTGCATTACCACGCCACCTTCAGCTGAATCCACCAATTACATCCCTAACCGGGCTAGCCTGTGAATTTCTTTCGCTAGCTCCCTCTTTCCTTCCTAAATGTTAGCTACACTTCCCATAGACTGTCTGCTTAGGGCGTCGGCCACCACATTGGCCTTACCCCGGTGATACAGCACACTCATGTCATAGTCCTTTAGCAGTTCCAACTACCGTCTTTGACGCAAGTTTAGGTCCTTCTGGCTGAACACATACTGAAGGCTCTTGTGATTTGTGAACACATCCACGTGAGCCCCGTACAAGTAGTGTCTCCATATTTTTAACGCGAATACCACTGCTGCCAACTCCAAGTCATAAGTTGGATAATTCTTCTCATGAACTTTGAGTTGTCTAGAGGCATAGGCTATCACTTTGCCCCGCTGCATCAGAATGCAACCGAGTCCAACTCTGGATGCGTCACAATAAACAACTAACACATCTGATACTTCTAGTAAGGTTAACACTGGTGTGGTAGTGAGCCGAGTCTTCAACTCCTGGAAACTCTTCTCACACTCGTCTGACCACTAGAATTTCACCTTCTTCTAAGTTAACTTGGTCATAGGAGATGCTATAGAGGAGAAACCTTCCACAAACCGTCGGTAATAACCCGCTAAGCCCAGAAAACTCCTGATTTTAGTAGGAGAGGTAGGTCTGGGCCAATCCTTCACTGCTGCTATGTTATGAGGATCTACTTGTATCTCTTCACCTGACACCACATGACCCAAGAAAGTCACAAACTTCAACCAGAATTAACACTTGCTGAACTTGGCGAATAACTGGTGATCTCTGAGTGTCTGTAATGCTAACCTTAGGTGATTGGCATGATCTTCTTCATTTCTGGAGTACACCAGAATGTCGTCGATAAATACAATTACGAACATATCCAAGTATTGCTTGAAAACCCTATTAATCAAATCCATGAGGGTTGTTGGGGAGTTCGTTAACCCAAAGGACATCACCACAAACTTGTAGTGATCATACCGAGTTCTGAATGTTGTTTTCAGTATGTCACTCTCTCTAACTCTTAAATGATGGTACCCTGATCTGAGATCGATCTTGGAGACACAGCTGGCTCCCTGATGTTGATCAAATAGATCATCAATTCTAGTTAGAAGGTACTTGTTCTTAACTGTGACCTTGTTCAACTGACGGTAATCTATGCACATTCTGAGGGTACCGTCTTTCTTACACACAAATAACACTGGAACACCCCAAGGAGAGATGTTGGGTCTAATAAAACCCTTGTCAAGAAGATCTTTTAGCTGCTCCTTAAGCTCAGCTGGAGTTGTTATGTAAGGAGGGATGGAGATGGAATGAGTATCTGGGAGGAGATCTATTCCGAAGTCTATTTCCCGTTCAGGGGGAACTCTGGGAAGATCCTCAGGAAAAACATCTGGGAACTCATTGACTACTGTAACTGACTGGATGGTTAGGGTCTCAGAGTTGGAATCCTTGACCCAAACTAGATGATATAGACATCCTTTGGAAATGAGTTTCTGGGCCTTAAGGTAGGAAATAAACCTACCCTTAGGCGCTGAATTGTTGCCCGTCCATTCTAATACTGGCTCATTAGGAAACTGGAACTTGACAACTCTAGTTCTGCAATCAACTGAGGCATATCAGGAGTGTAACCAATCCCTGCCGAGAATAAGGTCGAAGTCGACCATGTCTAGCTCTACGAGATCAGCTGGAATTACTTTGTTCAGGACTGAGACTGGGAAATTTCTATACACCCGGCTGTTTCTAACTGACTCGCCAATTGGGGTGAAGACTGAGAATGGTTCTGAGAGGACCTCTGGACTTATATTAAACTGAACCACTATATAAGGAGTCATGAAAGAAAGAGTAGCTCCTGGATCTAAGAGAGCATATACATCTAGATGGAAGAGACGTAACATACCAGTAACTACGTCAGGTGAGCTTTCCTGATCCTGACAGGAAGATAGAGCATAGAAATGATTTTGGCGCTGACCGCCATCTGTACCTGAGGTGTTAGCTTGCTAGGCTGGTCGACCCGCTGGAGCAGATGATGTGGTAGATTGTGATCTCCCTTGCCCTGCTGATGGGCACTCCCTAAGCCTTTGTCCAAGCTGTCCACACCTGAAGCAGCCCTCTCGTCCCTGAAGGCATTCTCCTGGGTGATTCCTACCACACTTGGGACAAGATGGATACTTGTTCCTGGTACTGTGAGTCAGAGACTGAGTGCCAGATGACCCAACCCTCCGATCCTAGCGGGACCGAAAGGTTGGGGCGCTGGCTGAACTAGGTGCTGGGGCTCTCTACTGCTATTTCTACTGGGGTTGCTGCTGTGGGCGGCTACTACTGCTAGACCTCTTATGGCCGAAATCTGACTGGCCAGTCCTTGATCGTTTGTTCTTACATTCCATATCTTTCATCTTTTCGGCCTTAATCTGCTGGGCATACACAATTAAGCTAGAGAGGTCCATATTCTTGATTAGCATTGTCGTCCTGCACTCATTGAGGACCGGATTAGATAGTCCATTTATGAAATTCAACATGCGAGCCCTTGGCTCAGCTACCATCTTCGAAGCATACTTTGATAGTCTGGTAAACTCTAGAGCATATTCCTCCACTATTTTGTTGCCCTGATGCAAATTCATAAATTTTGCCATCTTAGTCTCCCTCAGCTCCCGAGGGAAAAACCTGTCCAGAAAAGCTGTGTGGAATTCTTCCCACTCCACTGGTCTTGCTTCTGTTGGCTGTCCTTCCTTCCACTAGTCATGCCAGACTTGGGCTACTCCTTTCAGCTAGTAGGCAGCCAAATCAGCACTTTTAGAGGAACTGACACCCATAATTCGGCTGATCTTTCTAATCTCATCTACAAACCCTTGTGGGTCCTCTCCTACTTCGTTCCATGAAAATCTGGAGGGTTCATCCGGGTAAAATCCCGCACCCGAGCAGCAGCTGCAGACCCATTTTTGGCTACTGGAACCACCTGCTGGTTCACCTGTTTGGTGATTGTTTGAGCCAGCAATTGAATGGCGGTCCTGAATTCAGCGGTGGATATGGATTCATCCTGAGGAGTTGTCGGGGCTGATGGGGCAGGTCTGTTGACATTACCAGCCCTTCTTCCATTACCACGTTTGAGAAAGCGTGGTTCACTGAAATGAAATAGAGCACGAATTAGAAGGGAATTTATGAAATTGAACTTTAACGCACGATAAAAAATATGAACAAAAGAGAGTTTTCGTAATAACATCTCGTAGCCTCCTCGTCATAAGTGTGGCATGCTTCACACCCATGAAAAGGACTCTACTCGATGCGGCTTTCAGACATTCCGAGGATACTCTAAACCTAGTGCTCTGATATCAAGTTTGTCACACCCCTAGACTTCAGACGTAACACGGTACTTGAAGTCACAA
Source organism: Datura stramonium (assembly GCA_018107945.1). Lineage (NCBI taxonomy): Eukaryota > Viridiplantae > Streptophyta > Magnoliopsida > Solanales > Solanaceae > Datura > Datura stramonium. The sequence goes on along the minus strand of JACEIK010005382.1, from coordinate 4,681 downwards.
GTGACCCCAAGTCGGCCCTTGATCTATCATACACTGGTATTCTCAGTAAACATGCACAACGGAACTTAGAAACAATATCATAAAACATTTATAAAAAGAAGTCTGAGAACATAAAGTTTAAAACACTCGAATAATACTGATAAATTTGAAAATCATGTCTGTCTGAAAGTCATCTAATAGAGGAGTTGCTGGGACAAGCCCCCAACTAACTCTAAGTCTAACTAAAACTAATAAATGACTGAAAGAAAGAAATAATGCCCTCGAATGATGAGGAATCACACTTTACTGCTGAGGTGGAGAATTTGAACTGCGGCAACTAACGGTGCTGAGTCTGAGAACCTACAGCCGTATCATGAAACGATATAACATAAAAGTATGTGTCAGTACTTTGAATGTACTGAGTAAGTGGAAGAAACATAACTGAATATAAAGTCTGAACTAAAATGACACGCAATGACCGATATGTAAGATGAACTGAACTACTGATGTAATCTGAAATGGTCAAGATGACCTTGTCTGATGGTCAAGGACATGCCCTAAGTCTGAAACACTGAGTCTGAGATACTGTTCTGAACCGAATTAAACTGAGGACTAGAACTGAACTGAGATGCTTATTCTGAAACTGGACTAGACTGACTAGTGGGAGAGTATATAACCGACATATAACAACGTGAGCTAGACGTGGAGTCTGATGTATACATCCCACCGGTAGGACCCAATATACCTTGCCAGGGTATAAAGGCATGAACTGAGTGATCACAAAAGTCTGAGGCCAATCAGGCCAAGTAATACTGTAACCTATGTTGGCAACGTAGTTTTGGCATCCTAGGTGCGTTGGAACCCGGCCCGCTTGGTGCTAAGTTCTACTTCCACTGGAAAACCTAAACTGAACTACTAAGCTGATAGCTCGAAACTAAGGTCCAAGACTAGTCATGGACGTATAACTGCATGTACCCTGAGAGTCTTATCGAACCAGATTCTGAAACTGGGCTCTGGACTGGTCAGAGCTGCTTGTCTGGAAGCGTCGTAACCATCTAAGAACAAGTTTTAACTGAACTGTGGTCCTAGGGCTAGTCAGAGCTATATTCTAGAATGTCATGACCTCCTAATAGACCAAAAACTATAATCTGAGTCTTATTTTGATAACTAAGAGGCACCATTAACACCTCAAAATATGACTGAATTCAAATTGATCAGTTAACAATTTTCTAAAAGATTCTAAAGAGACTCTATGTTCTAACTGTTCTGAACTACAAGCAACTATAGAGAACTCAACTTATCCCAACAATACGAGAATTTTATAATATGGCAACAATTTAAGAATTAAAGAAAACTCATCCAACAAGGCTAAAAATCATTCTTATTAGTGAAATACTTGCTCAACAAATATATAGTAATAATTTCTAGGAAATTCATCCCACAACATTCTTCATTCACTAGATGAAATTTAATAAGCAAAATCATTACCCGAATGTTAGGGCTTAAATTCACTTTTGTACGAATATTGACAATTTAATTAGGAACTGATGAAGATAATATGAACAAGCAACATGGATATTATTCCAGGCAAAATTAATGAAAAATTAACATGGAATTCATTCGTATTCGAAAGCTCAAGGCTAAAACTGATAAGGGAGTTATGCTGGGGTTTTGGGGGACACAAGGGAAGGTCAATTCCCTTGTTGAATTCCCACATACCTGACTAATATTCTCCCCGAGAAGAAAACTTGAACTACTGCAATGGAGGACAACCCTAAGCTTTCTTGAGAGTTTTCTTGAGGACTCTTCGATAGATTTCTGAGAATAAACATAAGAATGAGGGGAGGAACCGTCCCAACCCTCTATTAAGTCTGAATTTACGCTCAAAACGACGTGGTTTAGAGCTTAGGAGAATAGGAAATTGCTAAATAGCCCTTAGAAATTCGTTGGGAAAAACTGTCAGGTGTCCCTAACGGGTGACCTAACGAGTCATGGTGACTAACCACGACTCGTGGTCACTCTCGTCAGGTACACTACCTGGGATCCTAAGTAGGTCACCACGAGGGACCTAACAAGTCGTGGTCACCAGTCGTGGACACACTGGTTCACTGCTGAATATTTAACCCTAGACTAGGTAACGAGTCAGTTAACGAGTCGTTGCCACAGGTGATGACTTTTTTCACCCACTCGTCAAGTACACTGGTCAATTTAAAATATTTCTAACTCAAGCCTGACCACAAGTGACTTAATGGGTCATGATCAGTGACCATGACTTGTGACATCCCTCGTTAGGTACACTGCCTCCCTCCTTTACATTATCCCGCCTAATCCTCATGGCTCACCTAACGAGTCGTGAGGTTGCTTAACGACTCGTTAGATGGGCTATCCTACAACATTTCTGCAGTTTTCCAGATTTTCTCATTTAAGTCATGGAATTGAATTTTGAGTTTTCGAGGCATTACATGTCTAGTTATAACTAAATGAAAATAGGCAACTATAATAATGTTATAGCCGACAAGGCTGCTAACTGATAGCTAAACTAGGCTCACACGACCATCACACAAAATAAAACATACATGGACCCCACACGGTAAACAACAGAACTAACAGCTGGTAATCTGTAGCCTGCAATCCTCTAAGAGTGGAATAATGGTCGAGATAGGGCCCCGACCTACCCATAAACTGTACAACAAAGAACAAACTTTTTTTACCTATCAACTTTGGAGGAAAGGAGCTGAGTGAACTGCTGACTCCGGCTGATGACTAAGAAGGTCCCGAACCACATCTATCTGCAACTGCAGGCAAGTAATGCAGCACCCTAAGAGTGGCCGTCAGTACAATATGTACCGAATAAGTAAGGAAGTAGAATAATAACTGAATGAAAGCTGATAAAGCTGAAGTAATCATGAAGGAGCATAAGAGTTTAACCTGAATGATCTCACCATCTGAAATATCTAAATAACAAGTATATGTATACAAACAAGAACCTAACAGGGCCCCCATAAGCCTGGAAGTTACAAACAATATAGAATAACCTATCTGGGCCCCCATAAGCCCCGACAAGTAAAAACAACACACACTCCTGTTGTCTGGCTACTAAAGGTTCATAAACATACTGTAACTCAGGATTAATCATTCTCTAAAGCTGTATCCGAGCCTGATAGGCTCCTGTAATTGTGAGTGTGTATGAGCCGTTTGGGTTATGTAACTGGACCCCGAGCCTTGGCTCGACTATGCTCATAATATGACTGTTGTAACTGGATCCCGAGCCTTGGCTCGACTATGGATCATAATGTAACTGTTGTAACTGGATACGACCCTCACGACCTCAATCAGATGGACCTCAATATGGCCCTCACGACCTCAACCTAGTGGAACTCAATACGGCCCTGACAACCTCAATCTAGTCCTTTCGGATATAATACTGTTCCTACAAGCATGGCCCTATAGGCAACAACATCCAACAACACAAACGTTGTAAGGAAAGACCAATCTAGCGAGGGTTAACTCTGACGAGGATAACTATATCATCATTGTCATCTCAGTTCTATTTTTAACAGCTGACCACAATAGGTTTACTCTAAAGTACTATAAATACTTAAGTCGTACTAAATTTACGACGAACGTAACTTGCTGAAAGGGATAGCCTTAACATACCTCGAGTGCCGACTTTCGTCTAGATAGGGAGTTTCAACTTGTGCGGTTTTACCCAACTGCAGTCCTTATACTGAAAGAATAGGGCTAATCTCAATACTAAGCTCAGCAAATAACAATAACTTTCGATAATAATATGAACTATAATTCAACTCTGAATAAATCGGCGAAAACCCGTAATTTCTCGAGAGTTCAGAAGGGAGAAATGCTTACCTAATGTCTATGACCGTTTAGGATTCAATTTGGAGTAATTCTGACAACCATTACTCAGAGGGGTTCTGGTACACGAGCGAATTTTCGAGAAATAACTCCATAGAAATGCTTCCCGTAGGCTTAGGACTTGTAACCTGAAGTTAATTTGTGTTTGACGGTGCTTGGTAGCGTAATTGACCAGAAATATAGTGAAAGTTGCATTTCCCCTCTTCTCTGGCCGAGGTCTCATTTGTTATGCTTTAAAATTGAACAAGGGTGATATATATATATATCATGGGCGATGGCAGGGGTGTTCCTCGCACTGGCCAATGCTCTAGGGAGGGTGCCGCGCAACGCCTCCCAGGGCACTGGCCCTCCTGGGATGCCGCGCTGCCCAAAGCACTGGCAGGCTGGCGCGTCGCCATGGCCCTTTGCGGCCTGGCCTTGCCCGACCTTGCTTCTGGGGCTTTTCCTACATGCGTCAAACTCTCTTTACTCGTCACAACCCACGCTTACGCTTATTAACCATCAATATTTTACAGGGTGTAACAAGAAGGGCCGAAAGAGGTCCAGATTTATTATGAATATGAGAACTAGTTAAGACAAGAATCCTTGATTGTGTGGTTTACATGTGGATTAGGATTTTGTTGTCCCTTTCATTGTCTTATTTTTATATTTGTATAGTTATACACCACTTGTAATGAGTTGATGAATTGATTAATGATGATTCAATTATGTACAAACCTTTATTGAGTTGATAAATTGATTATTGAGAATTTTCTAAGTAAGAATCTAAAGTTGTCAGCTTGGTCGAGTTACTGCCAATGCAGTACCGCTGCAGCGGTACCTTTACTGT
>JACEIK010005381.1:87355-100346 GCA_018107945.1 Datura stramonium | reverse complement strand
AGAAGAAAATGAGGAGGGTTTTGGGGACGCAAGGGAAGGACAATCCCCTTGCTAAAACCCCACATACCTGATGAAGAACCCATGAAAATCTTGTGAACTTGAGGAGAATAAAACTGCCCTAGTTCTTGCTTTGAGAATTCCTGAGAGAACTTACGGTCTATTTTCTGAGTGCTTGAGTGGGGAATGAGGAAAAAAGGACCCGTTACCCCCACTAAAACGTCTAAAATGGAAGTCAAAATGACATGGTTTAGTGCTTGGGAGAATAGGAAATTACTAAGTAGCCCTTAGAAATTTGTTGAGAAAAACTGTCAGGTGTCCCTAACGGGTGTCCTAACGACTCATTACCAGGTCCAACGAGTCATTGGATCCTCTCCTCAAGTTCAATGGAAAATCCCTACTAACTCCTGATGGGCATATGACGAGTCGTCAAGACTGGGAATGACTCATCGTGTCGTCCGTCAGGTACACTAGTAAGAAGGCTACAAAGGACTAGGAACGAAGGACCTGACGAGTCGTTGTTGTTGATGACGACTCTTGGTGACCTTCCGTCAAGTACACTGTCTACTTCTCAAATTCTGAAATTCCGGCTTGGCAACGGGCGACTTAATGAGTCGTGCAGCCTGATAACGACTCGTGGGGTCATCCGTTGGGAATCACTAACTCATCACCTTGGCATCCCTTTCACGGTTGACCTAACGAGTCGTTGGGTACCTTAATGACCCGTCAGGTTGGTCGTTCTGCAACTTTTCTGCAGTTTTCCAGATTTCCTTATTTAAGTCCTGAATATTGATTTTGAGCTTCCGCGGCATTACAAACTCCTTCAAATTTTCAGTGCACCTTATGGCTGGTTCCAATGATCTACCAACGAGTCGTTTAGTCAACTAATGACTCGTTAGGTCTATCTTCATCTTCACTGGTTACTTTGGCAATAATTTCTCTTTCATCCTTCATGACTGACTTCACCACTCGTTACCAGATGTAACGAGTCATTCCCTCAACCCGTCAGGTACACTGTCTCTGCTTCTTCGAAGTTTAATAATTTCCCGCGCCTTCAGCTTCTTTTCATCTTCATTCCACAAGCCTCAAATACATTAAAATCCATCTTTTTTAGCCCTGAAAACATCTAATCACATGCGTTAGCTAATTTTCACAAATATATAACATAAACACATGCAAACACACATAATTTATTCTCAAAAAAATATAGTAAAGTGAGGGCAAGATATATCTATGAAGTTCGTGAGTACGCCCTTCATCACCGGCTAAGTTTACCAAACTACTTCTCCAATTAGAATTCCTGAACTAACTAGCTAGAAACTTATCTGAATCATCCCACTCACTTTTGAGGTATATACTAAAGAACTTGGGATCGGTCATGCTTATCATCGGCAAACATAGTTTCCTACACGTGTCGTTGGACATACTCGTGTCATCTCGGTTAACCACTTACTCCCTTTTGAAAACATTAAAATTCATTATAGCCCTTGGGCTCTTTAATCCTATTGAACATTATTTTGAAAGCATTGGCCTTATCTGAAGGCAAAATCATAGCCCTTGGGCTTCACTACTGCACAACCATTTATAAAAATATGGATTCTTAAAACAAAAGCCAAAGTACTTTAGAAAAGATTATGCTCAGATCACATTTTCTCAACTTTAAAAATTTTAGGTCATGGCCTTCGGCCAAATAGTGGTTCAGTTCTCTTCAATTGTAAACATATGACCTTGGCCAAAATACAACAGTAGCACCTTTAAATCATAACTAAAATTATGTGTTCTCGACATAAGGGAAAAATAGTTATTTTTCAATATGGTGCATGAACATTCATAAAACTTCATGAAAACTAGTTATGGGCTCAATTTATACTAAGTCATGTCAACATATACAAGTTCCCAAAAGCTTTAATCATGGAATCATGGTTCATTGCTCAACAATTGAAAATAACTCAGAAATCTTGCGTGGAGGTAGAAGTACAAAAAACTAGTGGGAAGAACATGATGTCCCACATTTGATAGTTTCCTTACATACCTTATTGCACTAAGAAGTAAGAGGACCCACTTAGATGAGCTAGAGAGAGTAGGCTGCTAAGTTCTTGAACTAGATAAAAGTTCTGCCTTGAAACCCTAAGAGAGAGGAAGCTAGGGTTCACAAATTTGAGCTTGCATGTAAGAGAAAAATCATGGAAGAAGAGTAGGGAACTTACCTTGATCTTGGAGGAGCTTCAAAGAACTTAGGAGGTTTGCTTCTAGAAGTGAAAGTGATGAAAATGAGTATTAGCGTCGGAGGGTCTATTTATAGATGCAGGGAAAAATATAACTTACAGTACTTGGGGTTGCAGGGACAGACTGTTTACTCAATTGACGGCCCATCATTTGAACCATCAATCACACCTGGCACAACTCAAATCCAAATGATGGACTATTTTCTCAGTTGGCATTTGATCTTTCCATTCGTCTTCCTTAATCCAGAACCCTAATCATCAAACTTTTCATCAATAGCTGAAAGGATTGTTCATCTTTTCAAATGACGGATCGTATTTTGCCTTCAATACTTTGTTTTTAGAAACTCCAATTCCACCTACTTCAATTGACGACTCATATGACAGTCCGTCTTTCTATTTGATGGTTCCTCTTTTTTCCCCTGTAACTTTTGTGTAGTGATTTCCTTAAGGCACCTTGTTTTCCATTTCCAACTCTCATCCACTTCTACATCTGGAAAAAACTTTCAATTGCCTTGTTCAACCTATCAGAACTCCTTCCGGGCATATAGGGTATTACACTGGAATTGCGAATGAAGGATCTATCACGTGATCAGACTCTAAAACCAAGAGAACAACTTCCCAGTCATACTGTTGCAAATCTGAAAGGGAGTGGTGGTGGAAAAGCTTCTCGTTGTATGTACATTACCACTAGGAGCAGCCAAACAACATTGAATAAGGTTATCACACTTGATGAGCCCGTGGAAGCTAAAAGAGATGTTGATATGCCCAATGATGAGTCAAAAGCATCTGAAGTTGAGGATACTATGGAAAGCACTATAGTTGGCAATGAAAGCATCAAAGAAGGAAAAGAAAATGCAAAGGGACTATTGAAGCCATTTTCCCAGTTCCCCAAACCTTCTTCCCTTTTGTTGTATAGGCTGAGGAAAAAGACTGAGGATTCAAAATGTCTAAAGTTCTATGATCAACTGAAGCAGCTTTCTATGAACATCCCATTACTGGATGCATTCCATGAGATGTTGGATTTTGCCAAATACCTAAAAGAACTACTCATAAAGAAGTGGGAAACTATAAATGATTATGTCTAACTCACCCATTGTGTTAGTTCTATCATCTCGCAATCCATAGTGGGGAACAAGGAAGATTCGGGAGCATTTACCATACCTTTTACTATTGGTATTCATGATTTTGAACGGAGTCTATGTGATAATGCTGCTAGTATTATCCTTAATGCCCCTTTCTATCGTTAAGAAATTGGGCTTGCAAATGCCTAACCGAACAATGAAGTGTCCTATAAGGATCATAGATGATGTCTTGGTGAAGGTGGGAAATTTTTTGCTGCCGGTTGACTTTGTGATACTGGATTGTGCAGTAAACACAAACATCCCAATCATCTTGGGATGGCCTTTCCTAGTTATGAGAGGCAATTAATGGACTCAAAGAAGAATAAAATTAAATTCTAGGTTAATAATGACGAAGTCACTTTTCAAGCTAGTAAAGAGATGAAGTTATAGAGTGCTTATAAAAGTATCTCAGTCATAGATATTGTTGATGAATTGGTTGATGTGGCTGTAGAGTTAAAGGCAGAGAATAAATCTTCGGTATATATTGGCAATGATTTTGGTTAACTTTAATAGAAACGACATGGAGGGTTATGTCAAAATTATCAATTCATTAGAGAGACTGGTTTTTATTCATACCAGCCCAAAGAGCTATCATTAGACCTATAAAATTGGTCACTTCCCCTATAAATCCTTCCATTATTGAACCACCGAAGCTCGAATTAAAGTAGCTTCTTTCACACCTCAGGTACGAGTTTCTAGGTGTCAATAGCACCATATTAGTAATTGTATCTATTTTTCTTAATGATGTGTAGGTAAATAGGTTGCTAAATTTATTGAGGAGATATATGCGAGTCGTCGGATGGACAATAGCAGATATCTATGGAATTCCCACAGGTATATATGAACATAAAATAAAACTAGAGGAATATAGTACACCAAGAATGGTGCACCAACGGAAGTTGAACTAAGCAATGCAAGAGGTGGTAAAGAAAGAAATCATCAAGTAGTTGGATGTGGGAGAATTTATCCTATTGTTGATAGACCATAGGTCAGCCCAGTGTAGTGTGTGTCAAAAAAGGAGGTATCACAATAGTTCCCAGTGAACAAAATAAGTTGATCCTCACACAGATCGTCTTAAGATAGCAATTTTGTATGGATTACAGGAAATTACACGCGGCAACATGCAAGGATCATTTTCCAATGCATTTCATTGATACGATGCTTGATATGCTTGCTGGAAGATCATATACTACTTTCTAGATAGGTACTCGAGATACAACCAGATCAATATTGCACCAGAAGATCAGGAGAAGACTACTTTCACTTGTCCTTATAGGACATTTGTATTCAGCCAAATGCCTTTTGGTCTGTGCAATGCTCTATCCATATTTTAACATGGTATAATGTCCATTTTCTTAAAGATGGTTGAGGATTTATTAGAGTTGTTTATGAATGACTTTTCCGGTTGTTGGAGACTCATTTGATGACTGTTTTGACCATCTAATCAAGTGTTGCAAAGATTTGAGGAAACAAACCTAGTACTGAATTGGAGAAGTGCCACTTCAGGGTGCGAGAAGGAATTATTTTGGGGGACAAAGTCTTTTAGAGAGGGATCAAGGTTGACCATGCAAAGATTGAGATCATATCAAAGTTTCCTCCAATTTATGTGAAAGGCGTCCATGGTTTTCTAAGACATGGTGGATTTTATAAGAGATTTATCAAGGACTTTTGAAAGATATCCATCCTAATATGCAAGCTTTTTTTAAAAGGAAGCTAAATTCAAATACTAGGACAATTGCTTGAAGGCCTTTGAGGTACTGAAGAAAAGGCTAACTGGAGCTCCAATCATATCAACTCCAAACTAGTCACTGCCATTTGAGCTCATGTGTAATGTGAGTGGATTTTCTATGGATACTATGTTGGGACAAAGGCATAGTAAAAAAATGCACCCTATCTAATATGCAAGCAAGACGTTAAATAGTTCCCAGAAGAATTACATGACCAAAAGAAAGAGAAGCTGGCTATTGCCTGAATTTGAGAAGTAAAAGGCCTATATTTTGGGATCTTAAGTGGTGCACACGGATCATGTAGCAATCCAGTACTTAATGTCCAAGAAATATATTAAACCTTGGCTAATCAGATAGGTACTGCTATTATAGCCAGTTTAATTGTAAGGTGAAAGACCGAAATGACATGAAAAATCAGGTGGCAGACCATCTGTCACGCTTGGGAGAGGCTAATAGACCCTTTGTTCGTGCCTCTGGCGCACGCGATTGTACAAGTAATATAGTGACTCTTAATGAGTCGGATGTCGAACCCACAAGGACTAGACTTTTAGTGAATTATCAAGTTCAAGTATTAGTATCAAATTTAACAAGTGCAAGTTCTCGAGATTTTAATGTTTGTTTGTTACAAAAATCTAAAAGTGATCACAATCTAAGATGAAAACCATCAAGATAAAAATCCAGAGTTAAGGCCAAACTATCATGTATAGCTAGAATTCACATTGATTCAAGTATCTATCTACATTGTTGTCTCACAAGCTAAATTCCATGTTCATGGTCTTTTCGAATCTCTAAACATATATTCCAATTAGTCTCATAACTACATCATTGAGCAGGGATGTGACAACCTAATTCATGTGCATTAATCTAGTGGAGTGGTTTACAGGGTTAATGCCCTTGGTTATGGAATTTCAAACCTCTAACCATTTAACCTAGACTTGACTTCAAAACTACACCTAAGAGTGGTGACGTTACAATTCAAATCCAAGTGTCTAGCTATCTTCTCATTTAATAACCAAGCAAGGCGAATTAGGTGTATTTCTATCCTAACCGTAAATCAAGTATTGAAGAATTGAACTCACTTCTTCCATTCATAGTTCTATCCTAGGGTTTTCTCTTTCAATTGCATAATATTAACACATGCATTTCAATGGTGATCAAGCATTAAAATGATTAAAGAAAGTATACAAGAACAAACAACAATGAAGAACCTAAACCAAGCAAGAATTACACTAATACGTTCATATCATGTGGCCTCAACCCTAGGAGAAGTTTTTTAGCCACTCATGCTTTTACAAAGATTAACAAAAGTTTGTGAATCCATGTTATTACAAGAGTAGAAAAGAAAAGGAAGAAAAAAACCCTAAATGTCGAGTTCATTCGCTCCTTACTTATGCTCCTCTTCAATTTCTCTGAAAAATATGAGATGTTCTATAAAATAAACCAAGTGTGCTATTTATAAAATATGATTTGTGTCCGTGTGAAGACCACCTCCATGCAATGTAGCCCATCATGCTATTTGGCAGGCGTGACACGATCTTGTCGCGGAGGCTTACTGGTCCATGGGTGCTGGCCCGACATGCCTTTTGCTGTGGCACGGCACTGAACGCCCAGCCTGCCTAGCGTAACACGCTACCTGCCATGGAGAAAGGCCAGGCATGGCATGTTGCCAACATGCAGGCACACTAGTCGGCCAGGAAATGCATGCAGCTGCTTAGCGTGACATGCTGCCTGGCATGGCATGCTGCTTGCCCGGGTAGCCATTCTTCCATGCTATCTTCATGCGCCTTCCTTTAAATTCATACCAATCTTCCTTCTTGATCATGCATCATCATATTAGGCCCCATCCTTATCATATATCACCTACATCAGCATTTATAATCAAAATACATGAGAATATGCTTAAATAAATCGACAGACGAGACTAAAATATGGGTATAACATAGAACTTGGGCATGTAAATATTCCCTAGATCACTACCCCACACTTAAATCCTTGTTATTCCTTGAACAAATCCATTACATCTCATACACGCGGAAGACTCACACATTACCAATTAAAGAAAGACCACTCAAATTACGGCTATCATGACTGATTTAGATGGCAAGTTCAAATAAAGCATGTTATATGTGACCCAATTAAATTCATGAAACCCTAAGTTAAGACCTCCTAGACTTAAGAACCAACTATACAACCACAGAAAACTCATGCATATCAACCAATCAAGACATCTAATATGAACTTTATCTTTCCTCAAACGTGTGCCCTCAAAACAAGAGAATTACCCATTATCACCCACAAGATACAGTTTATAACAAGTGTGGGCATATGAATATAATTAAGCTCACTCTCCCAAAAAATTCGCATGCAACACTGTCAGGACCCGAGTTTGCACCCTGGACGCGATATGGTACTTTGGATCACAAGTGACCCCAAGAAAACCCATGACATAGCATAATTCTATAATGATTGAACTACTAAAAAGAATCTTAAGCGGAAGTTGATTTCAAACAAATAACCGAATACTGAATAAATAAAGAACATATGATAAATTACTAATATTTGCTTAAATACTGAAACTTGAGTTGAAATTATCACATTCTGTCTGAAACTAGTGAGTTGCTGGGGTAAACCCCCAGCTAACTCTAATGTCTGAAAACTAGAAATGACAATAACTGGAAATGAAGACTCCGATCCTTGGAAGATAAGGACTCACCAATAGAACTCTGCTGCAAGAAGTCTAAAGGAGAAGCTAACCCCGCGGGTGAGCCTGAGAGTCTAAGCCTATATCACAAAATGATATTGTACAAGAAATATACAGTCAGTACTTTGAATGTACAAAGTATATGAGATATGCAGCAGGAATACAAATAGAATATACTGATGGCCTGAAAAACTGTGCTAAAATTCATAATTGAACTGAAGTACCATGACCCTTACTAAAATACATAAATATCAGTGTTTAGTAGTAGTTTGAAAATATGTAATAAAGTATAGTAACACTGATTTAAGGGTCATATTGCATGTACTAAAAACTGAGTTTGTAACTGTGACTGAGACTGTAACTGTAGTGAATAATGGGAGAGTCTATTAATCGACATATAACCAAGGGACCTAACCGTGGAGTTGGATGTATACGCCTCATCGATAGGACCCAATATACCTTGCTAGCGTATAAAGGCATGGCTGATGTGATCACTAAAATTGATGTCCATTCGAGCTAATAACCTATGGTGGCACATAGTTTTGGGTCCTAGGTGTGCTGAACCCTGGACTAGCTCGATGCTAAAAACTACTCCCAATTGATAAGTTTATTGATAATTTATAGATAGCTCGCAAACTAGTGTTCTTAAAGTTAAGTCGGAAACTTTATCTGATAGTATTCTGAGAGCCTAAAGAACCTAAAAATATAGATATGTTGTCAACATATGTATACTGAAATCATGATAGAATCACAGAGACTGAAATATGAATTCATGCTAACTCAAAGCCATATAGAAGCAAAATACATGTTTATATAACTGAACTTGAATCATGTGGAAATTTTTTCATATAAGTATCATTTATAACTGACTTTGTAAAATCATGAATATCACATACTATAAATTACAGGAGACATGAGAACATTAAAGTAATAAGGGAATTCATAACTGAACAAAAATCCTAAGACATGATTTCTGGGGAACTTGAAAGAAAGCTAGGGTTCACTAGATATTTTGGGCACAAGTTGAAAAGGATACCCTTGTGGAAATCCCACATACTTGTAGAAGAATTCTCTGAGGAAGCTCTTGAAAATCTAGAGAAGAAGTAGAACCCTAACTCTTGCTTTGAGAAGCCTTGTCTGAGTTTTTACATACTGGTCTTGAGAGCTAAGTGAGAAATGAGGGAGGAGGATTGACTAACCCCCTTATCCCCTGATTATATAGCCAAAAATAACGTAACTTAGGAACTAAAATAGCGGAAAGTTACAAAAATTCCCTTAGAGAAAAATTTAGAAAACTGTCCATACTGACTCAACAAGTCACACAATGAGACGTTGGTGGTGACCACGACTCGTTAGGACCAGTCGTTAGTCCTAAGTCTTGAAAATCCAGTTTCTAGACTTGACCAACAGACAGAAACAACGACTCGTTAGATGAAACAACGGGTCATTGAATCCAGTCATGGTCACTGGAAGGGTTTTGAACAAATTCTAGATATCCCCAAATGGACGGATAGAAAGACCCATTATCTGAAACAACGGATCATTATTTCCATCCATTGTCACTGGAGAAATTTTAGCATTTTTTGGATTTCATTCAATGGCTTCATAGGAAAAATCATTACATCAAATAATGACTCGTCATCTGGCTCGTGGTTTGGCAGAAGGATTTTGATCATATTCTGGACTTGACAAAACAGGCAACACAACGACTCATTACCACTAACGACGGGTCATTATACTGCTCATTAAATTTGAGGGAGGAATCTGTTGGACAACTAACCACTGACTTAATGGGTCGTTATCTCTAGCAACGACTCATCTGACGAGTTGTTCTGAGAATTTTTTTTGGTTTCTCTCTGATTTTTCATTCCAAGTCTGCGATTTTGTCACGACCCAAGCTAAGACCCCGGATCGAGACACAAAGCCTAGAACTATGAATGGCTCCAAGCTAACCCATGGTACATTCATAGCATGACTAAAAAGCATAAATAAACAAAAAACAACATGAACATGAACAAGCGGAAGTCTGAATAACATAAAGTGCACATCAAGCGGTAACATTACAACACTGAGTCTCAAGTTGAACATACTAGTCTATGTCTGAAAAGCCTCTACTATCGAATGAGATGCTGGGCCAAACCCCCAACTATCTCCAAGTTTGAAACTAACTGATATGATTAACATAACTAAATGGATGTCCTTAGAAGATGAGGACTCACCTAATAGGTGCTAACTGGACTGATATGAAAGTAAGCTATCAGTGACGCTGAGTTAGATCACCGAACCTATATCATGAAATGATATAACATAGAGTATACAGTTAGTACTTGAAATGTACTAAGTATGTAAGGCAAGTAAAACATGCTTAGTAAAATGTTAGTTAAAATCATGCATTAATTGAAAGGATCATAAGAGTAAGGACTGCGTGCTAGAAGTTGTATCTGAGATATACATAATCATAAGCTATTTATTATAACTGAACATAATGACCCAAGATTTAAAAATAGAAATCATATGACTTGTCATAACTAAAATCGTAAGCAAAAGCTCGTAAACTAATCATTGGGTCAAATCTGATGTAAAACATAGTCTCATAAGTCATGAACATGAGTAGCTGAAATCATGAGGATCATGGGAGACTCTTCATAACAAAAACCATCATGATAGAGCTTACCCCAACTATCACACTCAAATGGGCAGAGCCGTCCAAAATCTTGTCAGGGCTAAGGATGCTAAACCATGATATTAATATCAAGTTGAGCCCCTTGGGGCGGGGAGAGGGAACTATACACACACACACACACACACACACCTATGTTGGCGCATAGTTTATAAGACCATGGAACCTTGGAACTCCAACCTACTCGGTGCTAGACACTACTTCCAAAACATGCATAGTGCTTACATTGTTTTTCAACAAAGCTGAAATCATAAATCTCAAAACATGGCTTGAGTCTGAACATTGGGAATCTTGACTCCATATCATATCATAAGCTGCATTGGGAGTCTTGACTCCAAATCATTTCATAGACTAATCTTATTAGCCTTAGCTAAATCATAATAAACATGCTTAACTTGTATGGACTTGTCCTAATTATAAAATCATGCATATTTAAAATAGACATCACAAGTCAAAATCATAGATTCATAAGTTGAGAGTTCATAAGGATTCATACATACTAGATATCTCATCATACTTGAAATCATGGATCATAATATTGAATTTCATAAAACTTACACAATATGGCATAATTTCTAATAACTTAAAATCATGAATTTATAATCAAATTGAGGATAAAATATGCTCATTAGACTTAAAACATACTTTAGAACATGAGGGATTAGACTCATAAATATAGCATAAATAGTTTCATAAAATTGGGTAAAAATCCTAAGAATCAATATACTTGATTAAGAACTTGAATTCATGAATTTGAAAGAATCTTGGGCATGAGGGTGGAAGAAATCCCCCATTCATATCCCTATATACCTGGATAAACTGATTTCCAAATTAGTCTTGAAAGCCCAAGAGAATTGCGGAAGAAATTGGAGAGAATTCTAGTTTGATCTTGGAAGGGAATTTCAATTCAATGCATGCATGGGAGCCTAATGACTTAGGATAGGTTAAAGCCTCTTAAAACGGTCATTTCAGGGTGTAAAATGATGTCATTAGGAAGTTAGGAGCTTAGAAATTATGAAAAAGGCCCTTAATGATTTTACTGGGAAAAACTCATTGTCAAGCACCACGAGTCGTACCATGGCTCGTACAACCAAACCAACTCGTGGTTTCTTTCATTGTTAGCCGGTCTAGATTTCCAACTTTTTGGTTCTCACCACGAATTCCTACCACAATTTGTTGTTTCCTAGAATGAGTCGTAACTTGACTTGACATCATTCCTCCCTCCAGCTGTTCCAATCCACGACTAATTATTTCCTACAATTAGTCATACCTTGACCCGTTACAACCTCCTGCGACTCGTACCATGAGTCATCGTCACTGGGCTAGAAGACTCTACTGTTAACCATAACCCGTCACACCCAACAACATGTCGTACCTTGACTCGTTGTTCCAAGATCTGACAACCAGTAGCTCATCACTTCTCGACCTACGACCCGTACCATGGTACAACAATTCGTACTATGATTCATCCTGAGAGAAAAATCTAGATTTTTCTATTAAATCTACTTGCATATATAGGGCTTGATCGTAGGGACTTTTGGGGTATTATAGGTTTAGTTTAAGGAACTTTTGGGGTGTTAAAAACACGCAATAACCCATATGCTTGACTTTATGTATTGCTTCACTAATATAGGAACATCTAAAAGTGAGATCATATAGGACTTTATGGGTTGTAATGTAGGCTAAAAGACAGGTAGGTACTATTCTAGCAAGTTATAGTGACTATCTTTCCTAAGAGCTTTTAATACATCACATTTTCTCATTAAGCATACTACTTTCTTCTTTTATTTCTTCCCCTGCTCTTTTATCTATCAATTTCCTTTCTGTCTCCCCATTTCTTTAAGCATGTTTTATACTATTGTATGGAGTATTCAAACCTTACTCACTTTTTCATTCTTTTGTACTTTTTACTCAAAACACACCAGGCAAGTTCTAGACATTACATGATAGCATGGAATACACAAAATCTCACACTCACTACACATGTTCAAATCCAGATAGACCCATACAAACTCTCTATACGGCTAATCTCTTGAATTCAATTTAAGCATAAAGCTTACAAGTCATATTCATGAGCCTATGTGTCTCAAACAAATTCATCCCATTCACTCAACATGTTTCTCAATAAAAAGACACTTGCATCTTACAATCATGTATAGCACTCAACAAAAGCATCAAGCATTTAATCAGTTAAGGGTTCAAAAAGAGAATCCTACCGACTAATTTTCCCTCAAGACGGTCATCATTCATCCACTGTTGGAAAAAGTCCTTAACTATGAATGAAAAAAACTATGTACAGACAACTCAAATTTTTTCTTCTTTGTTCAAAGTGCCCTCCTTCGGAAAAGAACCGAAAAGAAAAATCCGGCATGCCTCTAAGGCCTCCATTCTTATTTTTATTTTTTATTATTTTTTTAAAATTTTTTCTATTTTAAAATTATTTTTTATTTCATTTATTTAATTAATGGAATTTAATGTTATGTCATTAAACAAGCTCCACTAAATAAAATAAATAGATAACAATAAAATATAATAAAAGT
>JACEIK010005380.1:92781-111460 GCA_018107945.1 Datura stramonium | reverse complement strand
AGTGGTGGAGTACAATTCTAAGTTGGTGTCTTTCTATCTTCCCATTTTATCAACCAAGCAAGGTAAATTAGGTATATTCCTATCCTAACCACAAATCTTACCAAAAAATAAGAACTTGCTTCCTACATTCTTATATTCTTGCCTAGGTTTGCTCTTCCAAGCATCCACCCAAGATTAACCCACCTGTTTTCATGGTGATTAAGAATAAAAACAACAATAATAAAGATTGTAAGACAAAACAACAACTAAAAACTCAACCCAAAATGAATCTAAGCAAATACAATCATATCCATGGCCTCAACCCTAGATGGAGGGTCCTAGCCACCCATGTTTGTACAAATACTCAAAACCATGTGTATAGTAGTTTACTTACAAGTATATATAAAAAGAATGAAGAAAAGATGAACCCAAGAGGAGTTCTCCAAGTCTCCTTCGCGCCTCCCTTCGGTTTTTCCAGAAAATCGCATGTCTCCTAATTTTGGGGAAAGGGTCCTATTTATAGTAAAATGAGAATCTGCAGATTTTTTGCCTGTGGTGGAATGGCAACGTGTCACAGAGGTGAACGCGTAGCCTTGACTCCGTGACACGGAGGTAACGCGTACCCTCACTGGAATGTGCCAAAAAAATGCAATTTTCGGCCAAGTGTTGCCAAGTTGGCAGCGTGCCACGGCCCCTATCGCGCAGGGTGCCAGTTATTGCATGTTTTCTTGTTGACTTTCACGTTTTGATCTTGCTTCCATTCTTCCACTTCACAAAATCATGAATTAGTTTCTCAAATGCATTATTAACCTTCAAAAATAAGGACTAATCATGTTGGTTAGTATATATTCACATTTACATAAAATCACATGAGAATGTATATATAAATAAGTAGATAAACAAGACTAAATTTAGTTATAAAGTAGCACTTGGGCATGCAATTATGCCCATGATCAGTACTCAACCCTATACAACTCGGCTCTATAGCACGATATGAGAAGAAGAAAAGGGTAACCATACTATCATGCCTCGTAGACTCTAAATCAATACTCTACTAGACATGGCTTGCAGACTCCCTAGGATACGACCTGCTCTGATACAAAGTTTGTCACACCCCGCCTTAGGAGGCATGACTAGCACCTAGTGCCACACATACCTTGGGACCTACAAGTGCATGGTACGAGTCATACCATTATAGTACGAATCGTACTATGGCTCGTAGGTTATTATCTTCTACATTTCCACACTTGGCATAGTTCATCCTTACAGTGGGTACTAAATTTCGTATAATTGAGGTACGATTTGTAATGACCAACTATAACATGAACTCATGCATTAGACCAGTCTCTGCTTTCCACCACAGACAGTCTTATGAGTTGTACCATTGTCCTACGACTCATAGTAAAGTCCTGTGCTGCAATTTTCACCCACCTATTTTTGTTTCACCTCCACTCTGAGCACACACACATTGAGATACTTGGGTTGCCTCCCAAGAAGCGCTTTATTTAACATCGCGACATGACGCAGGTGGTTTGGTTACTCAGAATTCACCAAACCACCTCATAGGTTGCCTCCCAAGAAGCGCCTAATTCAACATTGCAGCACGACGCAAGACTCTTGACTACTCAAAATTCGTCAAGAGACTCAGAATCATCCTCGATTGCTGACATAATCTGGAATTGATTGGACTACTTCATTGAATGGTAGACATTAAAAATGACCTCCTCCTTATTCAGCCTGAACTTCAGCTAGACAGCCTCAACTTCTACCAGAGCTCTCCCGGTGTCGAGGAATGGTATTCCTAAAATAATAGAACCTCACAATCAACCTCGCAATCAAAGATCACAAAGTCAGCTGGGAAGATGAACCGATCAACTTTAACTAGAAGATCAACAAGTATCCCCACTAGCTTTTTAACTGTGCGGTAAACCATCAATAGCCGCATCCATGTAAGTGTCGGGGGCTCCCAAGCCCAGCTGCCTAATCACAGCTAGCAGCATCAAGTTGATGCTCGCTCCTAAGTCACACATTGCCTTCGTGAACTCAAAGTCACCAATAGTATAAGGAATGGTGAAGGAACTTGGATCCTCCTTCTTCTGGGTAAGGACCCGTGAGGCTATGGCACTACAATGATGCAAATTACCAACTGGCTCATAGCTCATGGACCTCTTCCTAGTCACAAGGTCCTTCATAAACTTGGCATATTTGGGTATCTGCTCCAATGCCTCAACCAATGGTATGTTCACAGATAACTGCAAAACTTACCATCTTCTACCTTTTTCTTCTTCTACTGAGTGAATAGTGGCAGTGGTAAAGGAATGGCCCGATACACCTATGTGGCTCCTTGTTCCTTCCCTTCATCATCTCCAGACCCCTTTTCACCAACTGGAATATCAGTCAACTCAGCCTCACCTGCAAGATCCTGGTCAGCAACCTCTTCGTCCTCATTAAGCTTTGTCTCCCTTCTGTCTTTCAATTACAACTACAAATGGCAAGGAAGGGTCAGCATTAGTATTTCCACTCCTAGTTATCACCGCCATACAATGACTATCATTCTTTAGATTTTGGATGGTGTTTCTAGGAAGTTTCCCCTTTTGCCTCTAATTTAGGGATGCGGACATTTGACTAAGTTGCTGCTCAATCTACCTGACCGCGGTAGCGTGGGATTCAACTTTTTAGCCCATGCCATATATATCACCCCGAATATCCTTTAGAAGATCATCAGTCGATTTATCCCTCTTGAGAAGCTCAACCATCATGTTCTCCATTTTTGAGGGTCTAGCCTCACCTTCATGAGTGTTTGGAGGAACATACAGACCTGCACGGTCATTGCGGTAGCCATCATTCTCTCTCCATTCTCCTTCTCTCTCATGACCTCTTCTCCTGTCCCTATATCTATTCCTATTATAGTAGTCTTGATATTGGTTTAGACCTTGATTTCTAGAATCTTGGCGCCAAGTGTCCTATCCAGAGCCTTGGGCGTTCTCCCGCAAACCCACAACCTAGTTTTCAAAGAAGTTTGCCTCCTCCTTGGAATCTGACTGCTCAAACCCCGGCTCCTAGCCTTGAGCTAGGCATTTACCTTTTTCACACCATCACCCATAATATGCTTTATGAGTAGGTCCAAGGATGTCCTCACGTAAGTTATCTCTTGATCAGGCTCCTCCTCCTTTCTACGCTGCTCTGTAGTCATACCAATAGAATATATACCCGCAGCTGCTTCTGCTTCCCTGGTGTGCCAGGCCCTGCTCATCTTGGTCACTCGGTCAACTATAATAGTCACACATCAATGCTACTCCTACCACCATATCTGCCACAACCTTAGTGTTGTTGTTTAGAGACCTGTGAAAGATCTCCAGAAAACTATCATCGAGAATTTTTAATTTGGGTACTTAGTCAGCTTCTTTTTAAATCTCGGCCATGTCTCATGAAGTGCCTCTGTCTTAAGTTGGCGGAAATTATAGATCTCTTCCTTTAACTGTAGCATCCTAGAGGAGGGAAAGAATCTTTCCAAGAAGGCCAATTTAAGATCCCTCCAGTTGGTCTTGGACAACTCAGACAACCAAATTATGGCCTCTCCAGATAGAGAGAATGGGAAAAGTATCTATCTTATAGAATCTTGGATGCCACCTAGTAATTTGTGCTCCTTTCATATACGAATGAAGTTCATTAATTGAAGATTCGCGTCATCAGTTGCATTACCACTAAACACCCCTTTCATATTCAGCAGCTGGATCATGGTGCTAGTGATATCAAACTTTGCCCTAGTAGGAAAAGGTGGTGGTACGATTGCTCCAGTTAACCATGCTTGATCAATATTCAGTTCATCATCATCATAGAACTGAGGGGCATATCTTTGGCCTCTATTTCCCCTTCCATGGAGGTCAACATTCACTACCTCAACAAGAGCATCCTCTACTTCCTGAAGTATCGCTTACCGAGAAATCTCAACTTGACGAGCTTCTTAAGCCAAACGGGCCTCTCTATGCTCAACATTTTCCATTTTATGCAGTGTTCACTCTAATTCATGATCCAATGGAATCAGGGGGTTTCTGCTTCATGGAGTACATGGCATCCACCAAGTGACAACCTATAGGTGTCAAAAACAAAAGAAAACGTAAATGAGGAAAATAGCAACTTAAAGTTAAACACAAGCAATTACTCTAATCCTAAGCCGTATCCCCGGCAATGGCGCTACTTTTTGATAACGCTCAAATCACATTCCTATAAAAGTCTTATGCTGACGTTATCTAAAGAACCCGACTAGATTGGGGTCGATCCCAGGGTATATGATCAAGATATAGAGTAACGCTAGTATTTAAACTTTTAAATATATTATTTCCTAAAATTGGGGTATTGTAAGGAAATAAACACATAATAGTATTGACAACTGGATTGTTATTAAAATAATGCAATTAACAAGGAAAGTGTCCCCCAAGCGTTCATAACTACTTTAGGTTTTACACTTGTTATCTATCCCAATGCTTGGCTTGTAGAACTGATAATATAGGTTCATCCAAACGATTGGTTTGTCCCTATTGGATGACTATAATCAATTACCGGATTAGGTCTCTCAAGTGATTTTACTTTAACCATTATCAATTTGTTCCAAATTAACTATCCTGCGACCGCAGCTCAAGTCATTTAATGAACCACAATGTTCAAGGCTTTGTTGTTACTCTCTTTTTCTAATTTCTACCCCTCTAGATTCAAGAAAGTAAAGAATTCAGGCAAGTCCTAATATTGCGCTTCGTTAAGAAACGTTTATGATTGGAGAGAATACATACAAGATTTAGCATTGGCTTAGAATCACTTAGTAAAAACCCTAGATTGTTAATTCACCATAGTTCCCACAACCCTAGTTGCGGAGGTTTTAGTCTCTCGTGATTGTAAGAAAACAACTAGCATTCATAGATAAAAGCATAATTTAGAACTTACAATAATGATTGAAAATTAAGCCCATTTGATTATTGCAAAAGATCAATGAAGAACAATGAAAGAATCAATTCAACAAACTCTCCAAAAGTTGTTCTCAATATTTCCAAAAGTTGAATACTTCTCCAAAGAATTGAATTATGTTCTCCCCCTAATAAAAATAACCTAGAAAAGTATTTATACAAATAATTAAAAATCTTTCCTAAATTATTAGGGAAACTGATAAATTGTCGCCGCCTTCACCTACAACTCATACCATGATTGAACGGGTCGTACCTCTGCTCGTACCATGTCTGGAAACTATGAATCTGGCTAAGTGTTGGAACTTGGTGATGAAGGGCATATTCACGCACTTCATAGACATATTTTGGCCCATACTTTACTATATTTTGAGAATAAATTATGTGTGTTTTCATGTGATTATGTTATATATTTGTGAAATTAGCTAACACATGTGATTAGATGTTTTCAGGGCTAAAAGGATGGATTTGGATGTATTTGAGGCTTATTGAATGAAGATGAGGAAGTTGGAATGAATAATTAAAAGATCAAGGAATATCACACTACCTAGCAACGCTGCGCGACCGGATGCGCGAGGCACTGGCCTTGCTGCGCGATGAGGCATAGCCTCTTATGCGATGGCATGCACAAAGCGCCCCTCTCCCTGCACGATGGCAGGGACGACGCGGAAATGGAAGGTGTGACATGGAAAGGCTTGTTCAACAACCAAAAATGGATTTCCTACTTCAACTAGGAAAAGGAAAATGAAATCCCAAGTCAAATTCATCAAGGAACAAGGAAAGCATAAATCTACTACTGTAAATACCCCTTTTATATTCATGTAATAATCAAGCTTTTAGAATCAAGCTTTAAAATCAAGTTTCAAGTTCAAAATTCTTCAAGTAGGATTAGAGTTTTAATTCTCAAGTTTTTAGATACAAGTTTGGTATCTTACGTTTGGAACTTTGAGATGATTGTTGAATTGTTCTTCTTTATTGTTGCAATAATGAAGTGAGTTTCTTCATATTATCGTTGTAAGTATTAATTTTAGTTTTTATTTATGAATTCTATTAATTCACATACAAACATGATAGGCTAAAACCACCAAACTAGGGTTGTGAGAACCATGACAAATTAACACACATAGGTAAAATACTTAGTGATTCTTGAATGGAGTTTATGCATGTATTGTTTCTTCCTTCTTTTAATTGATTTTTAACAGTTGCAAACGTTAGAACTTGCCTTATTATTACTTACTAGAGCAAGGAGGTAGAGAATGGGAAAAGGGATTAACAACACAGATTTGAGACTATCAACCCTCATCTAATAGCTAGACCTTGTGGGGGAATAGCTAATCCGATATCAAGGGTAAGGGTTAAAAAAGCATACACCCGTAGACGGACCAAGTTGCATGGTGATAATCATCTAAATAGGGGACCAACCATTTAGGTGAAATTAACTTACCGATATTGCATGCTAAGCACCGGAATAGATCACTAGTATAAACGCCTTGTGGTTATGAAGTCATGGAGAACACTTACCCTAGTTAGTTCCATTAATTTGGAAACAACAAACAATTCTCAACATTGTTATTTATTACTTTTACAAATTCTCCCCTCTTAGTAAATAATTAACTAAAAAGTTTAAGCTCTAGCGTTCTTCTACATCCTTCCATATTCCGTGTGGGATCGACCCCAATCTCTAGTTGGGTTCTTTATTGACAACGTCCGCTTCATACTTCCGAAGGAGGTGTGGTTTGAGCGTTATCACTTGGTATGACTCATTTAATCCTATCGTGGTCTGAGTTTGAGAGTTTTCACATCCTCTGAATAATTTCACAAGTGGCTTGGTACGATTCATACCTTCCTCCTACACCTCGTGACTGCCTCTAGTACCTTGTGATCTGTCATTCCTCAATCCTTCTGAACTTTATCATGGCTCCTTGGTATGGGTTGTAGGTAGTTATCATGATCTATGGTTGCTACCCGTACTAGGAGACTAACCTAGTGCAGCTTCTTCTGTATTTTTTTACGACTCTCAGTACGGCTCGTACTAGGATGGTATGGCTCGTACCACGAATCATAACTTGGCCTTTGCCTTAAGCTCATCTTCTAGACTTTTCCATGATTGTTAGTACAGCTCATATCATGATTGTACGACTTGTAGTGAGGTATGCTTTGGCCCTTTTCTGCACTCTTTTCACTTCTTTTGCAAACATCAACTCCAACACCTAATTTTCCTAAAAGCAAAGAAAAATGCATCATATCCATATAAACACACCTAAGACCATGCTTATTTCTCATTTTAAGCGTTGAAAGTACTGTAAACCCACAACACATCGACCTCTTCATAAGAGAGATTGTCCTTTACACCAACACTCTCTAGAGGCACTACTGAGGTCAGATCACCAATGCATTTCTTCGACAAGGATACTGGAAGACTGGGTGCACTGATGTTAACTCCGTTGGCAAATCCTGCTCATAGGCCACATTGCCGATGCGTTTTAGGATTCTGTAAGGACCAATATATCTAGGACTAAGCTTTCATTTCTTCCTGAACCTCATCACACCTTTTATAGGTGAAATTTTCAAATATACCCAATCATAACAAACTCCAACTCCCTTCTTCTTACATCTACATATGATTTTTGGCTTTGAGTTGTTTTCAGCTGCTCCCTGATAAGTTGAACCTTCTGCATTGCCTCATGCACCAAATAAAGTCCTATTAAGGTAACTTAACCTACCTCCAACCACCCTATAGGAGATCTACAACTCCTACCATATAATGCCTCAAATGGGGCCATCTGAATACTAGAGTTGTAGCTATTATTGTATGCAAACTAGATGAGAGGTAGGTGATCATCCCAACAGCCCTTGAAATTGATCACACAAGCCCTCAACATATCTTTCAGAATTTGAATGGTCCTCTCAGCCTGGCCATCTTTCTGTGTGTGAAAAGCTATGTTGAGATTGACCTAAGTACCAAGACCTTTTTGAAATGAAATCCCAAAGTGTGAGGTGAACTGAGTACCTCTATATGAAATGATGTAAAAGGGAACTCCATGAATTCTAACTAACTACAGAATGTATAGTCTAGCATAATCCTCTGTTGAGCCTTAACTAGTAGGAAATGTGATGACTTAGCCATCCGGTCTACAACCACCCAAATAAAGTCATTCTATCGGCGCGTACGAGGTGGACCTCTAATGAAGTCCATGTTCACTTCTTCCCACTTCCATGTAGGAATGATAATATCCTAAGTCATACCCCCAAGTCTCTGATGTTCAACCTTAACCCATTGGCAATTTGGACACTTAGCCACAAATTCTGCAATGTCCTTTATGTCATTCCACCAGTAGACTTCCCGTAAATCACGATACATCTTGTGGAACCTAGGTGGATAAATTACCTAGTGTTGTGAGCTTCCATTAGTATCTGTTGTCTTAAACCATCTACATCGGGAACACATAACCTGCCCTGGTAACAGAGCACACCATCTCCTCTTTTAGAGAATACTTCCACCTCTTTCCTTAAGACTGCTTCCTTCAACTTGAGTAGAATTGGGTCTTTATCCTGCTTTGACTTAACCTCCACCACCATGGAGGATTCTGACCTACTCTAGACTACAACTCCACATTCTACTGAATCAACTAACTGGACCTCTAACTGAACCAGCCTCTTCCAATTACATTCTACCCTCCTCAACATGAGCAACACTCCCCATAGATGTCCTGTTGAGGAAATCAACCACTACATTAGCCTTGCTCGGGTGATACAACATACTCATGTCATAATCCTTTAATAATTCTAGCCATCTTCTCTAATGCAGATTCAGGTCCTTCTGATTGAACACATACTGTAGGCTCTTGGTGTCAGTAAAAACATCCACATTAACCTATAAAGGTAGTTCCTCCAAATCTTCAAAACAAATACTACCGCTGCCAGTTCAACATCGTGAGTCATATATTGCTTCTTATGAACCTTAAGCTGTCTGGAAGCATAAGCTATCACATTACCATCTTGCATCAGAAAACAACCAAGGCCAACTCTGGAGGCATCAAAATAGATAACGAACCCGTCTAATCTTTCTGGAAAAGTCAAAATTGGGGTTGTAATGAGTCGAGTCTTTAACTCCTATAAGATCTTCTCACATGCATCAAACCACTGAAACTTCACCTTTTTTAGTTTTTTTGGTAAAAGGAGAGGCAATTGAGGAGAACCCTTCTACGAACCGTCTATAATAATTAGCTAGGCCTAGGAAACTCTTGATATCTAATGGAGAGGTGGGTCTTGGTCAGTCATTAATTGCCGCTATCTTTTGAGGATCCACCTGAATACCCTCATTGGAGACCATATGACCAAGGAATGCAACTGATTTCAGCCATAAATCACACTTGCTAAATTAGCAAACAACTGTTGGTCCCTTAGAGTCTGCAAAATTATTCTTAGATGGCCTGCATGCTCCTACTTTTTTCTAGAGTAAACCAGAATATCGTCTATAAAGACAATAGCAAACATGTCCAGGTACGGCTTGAATACCCTATTCATCATATCCATAAAAGTTGTAGGAGCATTGGTTAGTAAAATAGACATAACTGCGAATTTGTAATGACTATACGGAGTTCTGAAGGTTGTTTTTAAAATGTCACATTCTCTGACCCTTAGCTGACGGTATCCTTATTTGAGTCCTTGCTCCAACACCATGTGGTAAGCTTACTTTAGAGACAATACATCATAAATACTTGACATAAGGGCCTTGCCCAACACTTTATCATTCTTGGAACTACTCACATCTTTTTGAAAACAATATGATAATCATGGGTAGCTTTTAAACATGTTTTTCATCAACATATCTCATCATCATCATACATTCATCACAAATCTCTTCTTTTATGAACTTCTTATCAATGGGCCTTTAATTTCATAAAATTAGAAACATGATTTTGATTGAAAACAACATAAAATCAGCCCATGCTTCATAATTCAATAATGAAAATACAATTTAATCATACCCATGTAAAGAAATAGAAGATTCATGCATTTTGGTGAAAACCTCATAACTTGATCATAGGAAATTCTTATAACTTAGATAGAAATTGGGCATGGGTGTGGAAGGAAACACCCACTCATAACCCTACATACCTGAAAGGGCTTGATTCTATCACTTCTCTGATTTCCCAAGAAGAATTTGAAGGGAAACCATGAAAGCTTGCTCTAGATCACCTCCCTTTATTCTCTAAGTTTGTATGCTTGAAAGGAATGAGTTAGAATAGGTTTTCCCCTCCTAAAACCCACCATTAAGTGCCTTAAACGACGTAGTATAGGGCCTTAGGACGTAGAAATAACGAAAATTACCTTAATGATTACACAAAAAATTGCTTTACTGGACGAACCAACGGGCGCTCCAACGGGTCGTTGGAGGATACTACGACCTTTGGTGATGATCCGTGTTATACACTGTCCAGGATTCGGTCTCAGCTCAACCCACGACTCTAAACAATGGTCGTCATTCTATGCAACGGATCGTTCTATCGACCATTGTTTCTTCTTGCAGACTCGGCACCTCGTCCTATAATGTGCCTCACTACGACTCATTACATCCACAAACGAGTAGTGGTTTCCTTCCATCAAATTCACTAGAAATTTCACCACTCAAATGACGACTGCTAACCATGGTCCGTGGTAATTCATGATGGGCCGTGGGATGACCCGTTGCTTCCTAGATGCTAAAGTCCATCTCCCACCACGACTACAAAAGATGAATCATTGTTTCCCACAATGAGTCATCACATCAATCGTTGCTTCCACTGTCCCTAGACCAAATGTTTTCCATGACTTGTCCCAACAGGTCGTTGGTTGGACCAAAATCCGTAGGGTCGCCCGTTCTGTAATATTTTTCCCAGTTTTAGCAGTTTTAAGCTTTTAACTCCCAAGTCTACTCTTAGTCACTTTCGGGGTATTACAATATCTCCCCCTTGGGAAAACTCGTCTTCGAATGTAGGAAACAAGTAGAAAACAGAAATATGCAATTATAATATTCAAATATTGATCATTTAAACCAAAAACTAATGGAATGACTACCTCTGATTCAAACCACATAGCTAAGTTGTTTTCTTGATTCGCACACGCATCCACATACATAAAAGAAACTTGAACACATGAACTGAACCTGAAAATTAAATGGAGTCTAAGTGCAAAAACTGATACCTCAAGTTGGAACTAAGCTGGTAGAGAATAAATGTGGGTATCTAGCCATCATATCCGCTTCGGCCTCCCATGTAGCTCCTTCAACATGTTGGTTCCTCCATAATACTTTAACTGAAGCTACTTCCTTGTTCCTTAGCCTCCGAACCTGTCGATCCAATATTTCCACTGGAATCTCCTCAAAGCTAAGGCTGTCTCTCACACCAAAACTGTCCACCGGAACAACTAGAGATGGGTCACCCAAACACTTCTTCAAAAGAGATACATGAAACACAGGATGCACAGAAGATAACTCTGAGGGCAGTTCAAACTCAAACGCCACCTTACCAACTCTTCTCACAATCCGGTAGGGACCAACATAGTGTGGACTGAGTTTTCCTTTCTTCTGAAATCGCATTACTCCCTTCATGGGAGATACCTTCAGAAATACCCAATCATCCACCTTGAACTCCAACTCTCTTCTCCTTACATCTGCATAGGACCTTTGATGACTCTGAGCGGTTTTCAGCCTATCCCTTATCAACTAAACCTTCACCATAGCTTCATGAACTGAATTTGGCCCTATCATAGATGCCTCACCAACCTCAAACCATCCGATGGGCGAGCTATATCTTTGCCAATAGAGAGACTCAAATGGTGCCATTTGGATACTAGAGTGATAGTTGTTATTATGAGCAAACTCGATCATGGGCAAGTGGTCTTCCCAACTACCATTGAAGTCCATCACGAAAGCTCTCAACATGCCTTTGAGAGTTTTAATTGTCCGCTCTGCTTGACCATCCATTTGCGAATGAAATGTTGTGCTGAGTTTAACTTTAGTCCCAAGCCCTTTTTGAAACGACCACTAAAACTGAGAGGTAAATTAAGTACCTCAGTCTAAAATTATATAAAAGGGAATTCCATGCAATCGAACCAACTCCTGGATATACATTTTTGCATAATACTCCGCCGAATTTGTTGTTTTGGCCGATAGAAAATGTGCTGCCTTGGTCAACCTGTCTACCACAACCCAAATAGATTCATAGTGTTGACGAGTATGGGGCAAGCCTGTGATGAAATCTAGATTAATCTATTCCACTTCCATGTGGGGATACTAATATCCTGAAGTATGTCTCCCGGATTTTGATGCTCGACCTTCACTTACTGATAGTTTGGGCACTTGGCTACAAATTCTGCAATATCCCTCTTCAATTCCATTCCACCAATATATTTCCTCCAAATCATGATACATCTTGGTGGCACCTTGGTGAATAGAGTACCTAGATCCACGAGCCTCATGCATCATCCGAATCCTCAAATCATCAACATCTGGAACACATAGGTGACCCTAGTACCGAAGCACACCATCTCCCTCTTTGGAGAAGACCTCTACTTTCTAATTTTGAATGGATTCCTTCAACTTTACCAATATCGGGTCCTCATCTTTCCTAGCTTTCACATCAGTCACCCAAAATGATTCTGATTTCTAAACAACAACCCCGCCATCGGTCGAGTCAACCAACCTAACTCCCAACCTTGCGAGTCGATGCACCTCCTTCACTAGTTCCTTCTTCCCTTCATCCACATGAGACACACTCTCCATTGAGAATCTACTAAGTGCGTCTGCTACCACATTAGCCTTACCCGGGTGGTAAAGAAAATTCGTGTCATAGTCCTTTAGTAGCTCCAACCACCTCATTTGCCAAACATTGAGATCCTTCTACATGAACACATATTGCAAGCTCTTGTGGTCCATAAAAACATCCGCGTGGACCCCATATAAATAATGTTGCTATATCTTCAAGGAGAATATCACCGCGGCAAATTCAAGATCATGGGTTGAGTAATTCTTCTCATGAACTTTCAGCTGTCTGGAGGCGTATGCTATCACTTTCCCATGCTGCATCAATACACACCGGAGTTTTATTCTTGACGCATCACAATACAACACAAAACCATCGGTACCTTGGTTTGGGTCAACACCGGTACTAAAGTAAGTCGAGTCCTCAACTCTTGGAAGCTCTTCTCATAAGCCTCCGACCATTGGAACCTTACCTTTTTCTGAGTCAACTTGGTCAAAGGTGCTGCAATAGATGAGAAACCCTCAACAAACCTCATATATTAGCCAGCTAGACCCAAGAAACTCTGAATATCAAAAGGATTCACCGGACTATGCCAATTCTTCACTGCCTCGATTTTCTAAGAATCTACTTTTATGCCTTTGCTTGATACCACATGGACTAAATATGCCACTGATTTAAACCAAAACTCACACTTTCTGAACTTTGCATACAATTGGCGATCCTTGGGAGTCTGAAGCACTACTCTCAAATGAGAGGCATGCTCCTCCTCGCTTCAAGAGTATATAAGGATGTTATCAATGAATATGATCACGAATATGTCCAGATATTTCTTGAACACCTTGATAATCAAGTCCATGAAAGCTGCAAGAGAATTCGTTAGTCCAAAAGACATAACTACAAACTCATAATGGCCATACCGCACCTTGAAGGCTATCTTCGGGATATCACTCTCCCGAACTCTGAGTTGATGATGACTGGACCTGAGATCTATTTTTGAGAAACACTTGGCACCCTGAAGCTGGTCGAACAAATCATCGATCCTTGGTAAAGGATACCTGTTCTTAACGGTGTCCTTATTCAATTTTCGATAATCAATACACATGCGAAGAGAACCATCCTTCTTCCGGACGAAGAGAACTGGTGCACCCTATGGGGACTTACTCGACCAAATGAAGCCCTTATCTAACAAATCTTCCAACTGCTCTTTCAACTCCTTTAGCTCAGTTGGAGACATCCGATAGGGTGGAATAAATATAGGTTGGGTTTCGAAAAGAATATCTATACCAAAATCAATCTCACGCTCGGGAGGAATTCCTAGTAAATCATTAGGAAAGACCTCTGGATACTCACGTACTACTGGTACAGACTGGATAGTTGGGGTTTCTAACTCAACGTCCTTAACCCTAACTAAATGGTACATACACCTCTTGGAAATCATCCTCCTGGCCTTTAGATAAGAGATGAAACGACCTGCAGGCATAGCTGAACTACCTCTCCAATCTAAGACTGGCTCACCCGGAAATCTAAACTCTACTGCCCGAGTTCTACAATTAACTGAAGCATAGCATGCAAATAACCAATCCATTTCGTGAAAAACATCAAAATTGATCATGGCTAACTCTATCAAATCTGCTGAGGTGACCTTCTGAAGGACTGAGATAGGGCAATCTCTATACACTCGTCTAGCTATAACTGAGTCACCTAATTGAGTAGAAACTGAGAAGTATTCTAACAAAATTTCGGGACTAACTCCTAAGCTACTGGCCATATAAGGTGTCACAAAAGACAAGGTAGCTCTGGATGTAATAAAGCATAAACATCAACATGGAAGACTCGTAACATACCAGTGACCACATTCGGGAAGACCTCCTACTCCTGAAAGGGTGCTAAAGCATAGAATCTGTTCTGGTGTTGACCGCCAGCTGTGCTAGTAGATGCCCCCTGATGTGCTGAGCGTGAGGAGGGGCTGTCGAACTAGAAGTTGGGCCATGGCCCCCAACCTGATCCTGTCTCACTGCTGAACAATCTCTGAGCATGTGTCTGGGCTGTCCACATCTGAAATAAGCTCACAAACCTTCCAAGCACTAGCCTGGGATGCTAGAATTTGTGGGTCCGCTGCTCTGACCCCTCTAGCTTGATGCTCACCCTTTCAGATCATGTATAGGCCGGGATGGCACACTCAATGTTGAAGAAGCTGGGGAAGATGATCTCTGATGGGTCTGCTAACGGTACCCACCTCCTAACCTCGGCTGAGAAAATTTTTGGTCATCAGTCTTGGCTCTCTTGGCCTCTCTCTTTCTCGAATGTGCCGCCTCCATCTGCTAGGCATACAACACCATTCAAGGGATGTCCATGACATGATAGAGCATAGTAATCCTGCATTCCTTGTCCAAATAGCGTGTTATCCCTTGCACAAATCTACTCACCTGTGTCCTCTGGTCAGCCACTAACTCAGGGGGATATTTCGATAGGCGGGTGAACTCAATGGAAAACTCTTGCACTATCATTCTCCCTTGCTTCAAATTTATGAACACAACTGCCTTAAGCTCCCTCATCTCCCGAGGGAAGAACCGATCTAAGAATGCAACATGAAACTCTTCCCAGTTAACTGGGGCTGTGATGAAGCCTCTATATCGCCCTCAGATCGGGCTGACTCTGACTGANAGAATGCAACATGAAACTCTTCCCAGTTAACTGGACCTGCTCCTGCAACCCTGCTATCCTTCCATTGGCGAAACCAGATATGCGCGACCCCTTTTAACTGATAAGTGGCCAACTCAGCGCGCTCAACCCCATTCACCCCCATGACTTGGGTGATCTTGAAAATCTCGTCTACGAACTCATGTGGGTCCTCATCTACCTTGGACCCAAGGAACTCCGGTGGGTTCATCCTCAAGAAGTCTCTAACTCGAGCCGCCACTATGTTGCCATTTTGCGGAATATGTGCAACGGCCTGCTTATTGACCTGAGCGATCAAGTCCTTCGCAAGCATCTGAATAGCGGCCCAAAATTTCACACGGGCAGCTGGCTCTAGTGCTTGGGGCTCCTGAACTGGTGGGGCTTGCTGATGACCATGACCACTGCCATCCTCGAGGCCTTCACCATCTCCATTCCTTCTTCCGTTCATTCTTCGAGGAGCCATGATTCTGCAATCGCGAATAGCACAAATTTGAAGGATAGAAAGACTATTCATCGCACGACATAGATCATGAAAGAAGGGAAAATTTCCTAAACGTCTCGTAGCCTCTTCGTCATAAGTGTGGTGCGCTTCACACCCATGAAAAAGACTCTACTTAATGTGGCTTTCAGACACCCTGGGAAACTTCAAACCTATTGTTCTAATACCAAGTTTGACACGACCCGAACGGAGGCCCGGAACGCGACACCGGACAACGGACCCCGAGAGACCCCAAGTCGACCCATGGAATAAGCATGCATCTAACTCAATCATCAAATAGAAGAATTAACATATGAAACTTAGCGGAAGTCTAACTCAACCATAATATAAGAATACATCATCCGAAGCTAAATACCTACATAAGTTAGAAAAGCCTCTAAACATGAATAGTTGATGGGACAAGACCCCAACTAACTCAACAATACTAAAACTAAAATACATAAGAAAATCTGAAAGTATAGACCTCAAAAGATGAGGACACCAACAAAGAAAATGTTAATTCTGATAAGATGACTAAGAGCGGGGATGAACTTGAGAGCCGGGTCATGTATCATGTAATAATACAGCATAAAAAGTATACAGTCAATACATGGAATGTACCAAGTATGAAAGGTAAGTAAAAACAGCTAAAGTAAAGGAAATCATTTAAAACATCTCATAGAATAACATAAGCTTTAAGAATCTGAGGGGGGGGGGCTTGCATGCATTCTTTCTAAAATCATGATCTTTTCATAAAATGACAATACATAGCTTTATCACATCAACTAACTCGAATGACTCAAAGTTGAAATATGACATTTATAAAAAAGTTGAACATTGAGTCAAACCCTTCTTTTAGAACATGCATGTGTGTATAATAATCATAAGTAATAAATATACATGACTGAATCTTATGGAACACTGGGAGATTCGTCACTTAACCGACATACCATGATAGAACTTACGTGGTCCCAACTATCACACTCAAGTGAGTATAACCATTCAAATCCTTTCTAGGGCTAACGATGATACCATGATATCAGTACCAAGCTCATGGGCCATTAGGGTTGGGGATAGCTCGCAAGGGAGGTCCCAATAATATATAATAGTATCAACCTACATTGGTGCGTAGTTTTGGGCCATAGGGTGATTGACCCTTAGCCTGCTCAGTGCTAGCCTCTTCTTCAAAAAACATGCATATGCTCTACATCATTTTATAATGAAGCTCAACATTGTCTATTGACAAAGCTCAATAATGAAATACATCTCAAATATGAAATCATGCATATGAGAAGCTTTAATTCAAAATATACCGCACGCTCAAAGATAATTAGGAGTCCTTGCTCCAAGACCATGTGGTCAGCTTTCTTTAGAGACAATACATCATACATAATTGACATAAGGGCCTTGCCCAACACTTTATCATGCATAGAACTACTCAAATCTTTTTTAAAACAATATCATAATCATGGGTAGATTTTAAACATGCTTTTCATCATCATCATACATTCATCACAAATCTCTTCTTTTATGAACTTCTTTCCAATGGGTCTTTAATTTCATAAAATTAGAAACATGATTTTGATTGAAAACAACTTAAAATTTGCCCATGCTTCATAATTCAATAATTAAAACACAATTTAATCATACCCATGTAAAGAAATAGAAGATTCATGCATTTGGATAAAAACCCTATAACTTGATCATAGGAAATTCTCATAACTTAGATAGAAATTGGGAATGGGTGTGGAAGGAAACACCCACTCATGACCCTACATACCTGAAAGGGCTTGATTCTACCACTTCTCTAATTGCCCAAGAAGAATTTGAAGGGAAACCTAGAAATCTTGTTGTAGATCACCTCCCGTAATTCTCTAAGTTTTCATGCATGAAAGGAATAAGTTAGAATAGGATTTCTCCTCCTAAAACCAACCATTACGAGCCTTAAACAACGTAATATAGGGCTTTATGATGTAGAAATGATGAAAATGCCCTTAATGATTATGCAAAAAAATTCTTCAGTAGATGAACCAACAGGAGCTCCAATGGGTCGTTGGAGGATACCACGACCCATGGTGACGATCCGTGTTGTACACTGTCCAGGCTTAGGTCTAAGCTCAACCCACAACTCAAAACGACGGATCGTCATACTATACAGTAGGTCATTCTATCGATCGTTGTCTCCTCTTGCAGACTTGGCACCTCATCCTACAATGAGCCTCACCATGACTCGTTACATCCACAAATGAGTCGTGGTTTCCTTCTATAAAACCTACTAGAAATTTCACCACTCAATAGACGATGACTAACCGTGGTCCTTGGTAACTCATGACGGGTCGTGGGATGACCCATTGCTTCCCAAATGATAAAGTCCATCTCCCACCATGACTACAAATGATGACTCATTGTTTCCCACAATGAGTCGTCACATCGATCGTTGCTTCCACTATCCCTAGACCAGATGCTTTCCACGACTCATCCCAACAGGTCGTTGGTTGGACCAACAAACCATAGGGTCACCTATTCTGCAATATTTTTCCCAATTTCCGCAGTTTTCAACTTTTAACTCCCGAGTCTAATCTTTGGAACTTCTAGGATATTACATCTATGTCGAAGTCTATTTCCCTCTTGGGAAGAACTTCGGGAAGTTTGAGAAATCCATAGGGGAACCATTTACAATTTAAACTGACTGAAATCTCGAGGTCCTTAAACTAGAATCCTTCACCCTAAGCAAGTGATAAATGTGATCTTGGGCATATTTATATGCCCAAGTGATACTCAAATGCATCATTTTTGCCTTGTTTATCCAACAATGTTTGTACATTCTCATGTAAATTGTAGGA
>JACEIK010005380.1:71295-83572 GCA_018107945.1 Datura stramonium | reverse complement strand
CCAGTGACCACGACCAATACCACGAGTCGTCCTTTGATACCACGACTGTAGTATCCATCTATTACTTCCATTCCAGCATTTCTTCAGATCTCTGCTCCTGTGACGACAACTTGATAGAACGGGTCGTTGCTGGACACAACAACCCGTTGTGTCCTATCATCATCGCCACTGACTCCACATGAACAATTTTTGAAACTCCCACCACAAGTCAACCAACAGATCATACCTCCCAACCATGGGTCATTGGACCCATCCATTGCCTCTGGAATAATTTTCACTAAACCTCCTCACGAGCACTTACCATGACCTATTGTTCCTTACAACGAGTCATACCACGAATCATACCATCCTACTCTGTCACCATAGGGATAAACAACGACTTCGACCCACGACCCGTTATATCACCCAATGGGTCCTCCCTGGACCCGTTACCACTGAGCCTCCTACTGCAAAATCTGACCACTGGTGGTTCCCACGGGCTTATACACCTTCCAACGACTCGTCTGAGTCAAATTTTATATTTTCTGCTGCTTCTTATTTCAAATTCCCGATTCTAGTCTTAGGCACTTTCGGGGTATTATAATATATCCCCTTGGGACATTCATCCTTGAATATGAATGAACATACTGAAAGCTGGGGAAATAGAACTGACATCTCAAATACTAAACATATAAAGCTGAAAACTGAGGGAGTGACTGACTCCGGACTGGAATACATGACTAAACTGAATTCATGAATCCAACATATATACATAAACATGAAAGAAACTAGGACACATTAACTAAACATGAAACTGAATAGAGTACTAAGGATGAAACTGGTACCTCAAACTGGAACTGAATTGGAAAGGTATAAATGCAGGTATTTAGCCATCATATTTGCTTCAGCTTCCCACGAAGCTCCCTCAAAATGTTGATTCCTCCACAAAACCTTTACTGAAGCTACTTCCTTGTTTCTCAACTTCCGAACCTGACGATCAAGGATTTCAACTGAAACCTCTTCCTAGCTAAGACTATCCTTCAAACCTACTCTCTTTATTGGAACAACTAATCTAAATCACCCATGCACTTTTTTAAAAGTGACACAAGGAAAACTGGGTGCACTGAAGCCAATTCTTAGGGAAACTCCTACTCATAAGCCACCTTGCCCACACATCTCACAATTCGATACGAGCCAACATAACAAGGACCAAATTTCCCCTTTTTTCCGAACCTCATAATTCCCTTCATGGGAGACACCTTCAAAAACACCCAATCATAAACCTCAAACTCAAGCTCTCTCCTCCTCGCATCTGCATAGGACTTTTGGAGACTCTAAGCTGTTTTCAACCTTTACCTTATAAGCTGAACCTTCTTCATAGCCTCATGAATTGAATCTGGTCCTATCAAAGTAGCTTCACCGACTTTAAATCAACCAATAGGCGCTCTACATCTCTGCCAATAAAGAGCCTCAAATAGAGTCATCTGAATGCTGGAATGGTAACTATTTTTATATGCAAACTCGGTAAGAGGTAAATGGTCATTCCAACTATCCTTGAAATCAATCACACACGCTCTCAACATATCCTCAAGAGTCTGAATGGTCCATTCAACCTGACCATCTATTTGTGGGTGAAAAGATGTGCTAAGCTTGACCTGAGTACCAAGTCCCTTCTGAAATAATCTCCAAAACTGGGAGATATTCTAATATGATTGACAAGGGCACTCCATGCAACCGAACTATCTCCCGAATATACAACTTAGCATAATCCTCCACTAAATCGATAGTTTTGACAGGTAGGAAATGACCTGCTTTAGTCAACCTATCTACGACCACCCATATAGAGTCATACTGTCAACGAGTACGAGGAAACCTTATAATGAAGTCCATATTGATTTCCTCCCACTTCCAAGTAGGGATACTAATGTCTTGAAGCACACCTCCAGGTCTTTGATGCTCAACCTTCACCTGATGACAATTAGGACACTTAGCCACAAACTCTGTTATGTCCTTCTTCATGTTATT
Source organism: Datura stramonium (assembly GCA_018107945.1). Taxonomy (NCBI): domain Eukaryota; kingdom Viridiplantae; phylum Streptophyta; class Magnoliopsida; order Solanales; family Solanaceae; genus Datura; species Datura stramonium. The sequence continues at coordinate 81,568 of JACEIK010005380.1, read as the reverse complement.
CCACCAATAAACTTCTCCTAGGTCACAGTATATCTTGGTGGCACCTGAATGTATGAAATATCTAAAACCATGAGCCTCATGCAACATCCGCTCCCTTAAGTCATCAACACCTGATACATACAAACGACTATAATATCGTAGTACAGCATCTCCCCCTTGGGGGAAAACCTCCACCTTTTGTTCTAAAAAGCTTCCTTCAACTTTACCTAAATGGGATCCTCATCTTATCTAGCCTTAACTTCGGTCACCAAGGAAGATTCTGATCCATTTTGATCAATGACACCACCATCTGTTAAGTCAACAAGATGAAGTCCTAGTCGTGAAAGCCGATACACATCTTTCACTAACTCTTTCCTCTCCTCATCTACATGGGACACACACTCCATACAAATCCTTCTAAGAGCGTCTGCCACCACATTATCCTTGCCCGGATGATATAAGACACTCCTATCGTAATCCGTAAGAAGCTCCAACCACCTCCTTTGACGTAGATTTAGATTGTTTTGTGTGAACACATATTGTAGGCTTTTGTAGTCCGTAAACACATCCGCATGGACCCCGTACAGATAGTGTCTCCAAATCTTCAAGGCAAATACTACTACCGCTAACTCGAGGTCATGAGTTGGATACTTCTTCTCATGGACTTTCAGATACCTAGAAGCATAGGCTATAACCTTACCATGCTTCATTAATACACAACCAAGGTTGATCCTTGAGGTGTCATAATATACCACAAACCCATCAGTACCCTCAGGTAGGGTAAATACTGGTGCTGAGCTGAGTTGAGTCTTCAACTCTTTTAGCTCAGCTGGAGCCATTCTATAAGGAGGAATAGATATAGGCTATGTATCGAGAAGAAGGTCAATAACAAAATTGATCTCCCGCTAAGGAGGAATTTCTGAGAAATCATCTGGAAACACTTCTGGATATTCACACACCACGGGAACTAACTGGATAGTCGAGGTTTCGAACGTAGCATCCTTAACACTAACTAGATGGTACATGCAACCTTTAGAAATCATATTTCTGACCTTCAGGTAGGAAATAAAATGACCTACAGAAACAACTAAACAACCCTTCCACTCTAGGACTGGCTCATCAAGAAATCGGAGATCTACCACACAAATCTACAATTTACTAAGGGATAACATGCATGTAGCCAATCCATGCCAAGGATAACATCAAAATCTATCATGGATAGCTCTATTAAATCTGCTGAGGTGACTTTTTGAAGGACTATGATAGAGCAATTTCTATACACCCGTCGAGCTATAATTGAATCACCAACTAAAGTATAGCTAAGTAGGGTTCTGATAGTATTTCGGGGCTGACTCCAAAGATACTAGCAACATAGGGCATCACAAAAGATAAAGTATCCCATGGATCTAACAATGCATATACATCAAAGTGGAATACCCGCAACATACCAGTGATTGCATCTGGTGAAGTCTCCTGCTCCTGACGAGACGCAAGGGCATAAAATAGGTTCTAGCGCTGACCACCATTTGCACTGGTGGACGCATCCTGCTGCGCTGGGCGTAATGGTGATGCTACTGAACTGGTAGCCTGAGCACGACCTCTACCATCATCCTGCCTAGCCAAAGGACACTCCCAGCTCCTGTGCCGGGTCTACCACACCCAAAACAAATATCTGACCCAATCAAACACTACAATACGTGATTCTTGCCACACTTCTCGCATGCCAAAAAGTTAGACTCTGCCTGCATGCTCCTCTGTTCCCTCGAGCTTGATACTCTGCTCCTCTGGTCACCTCACGGTCTAAATAGAGCACTGGCCGATGATGGCGCTGGAGCGAAACTCTAGGCATGATAAGAATCATGAAGGAAAGGGAATTTTTCCTAAAATTGCCTCATAGCCTTCTCCTAATAAGTGTGGCGTGCTTCACACCCATGAAAAGAACTCTACCTGATGTAGATTTCAGACATCCTAGGACACTCTAAACCTGATTCTCTAATACCAAGTTTGTCATGACCCAAGTCTGCACCCTGGACGCATGACGGTATTTATGATCACAAGTGACCCTAAGCAAATCCATGGCATATCATAACATTGAACTACTATAAAAACCTATTAAGCATAAGATTTTTAAAAAAATAACCAAACATTGAATAAACAAAAAGAATCTGATAAATTACTGACATTTGCTTAAACACTGAGACTCAAATTGAATCTAACATATACTATCTGAAATCCTTTTGAAAGAACTTATGATTTTCTTGGAAAAACACCCAACTAACTCTAGTGTCTGAAACTAAACCTGAAATAACAAAGAAGAAAATGAAAACTCCGGCCCTCGGTAGATGAGGACTCATCATTGTTAGACTATTGAAATCACCAAGAGAAACTAGTTGCGATGCTGAGGCTGGATACACGAGCCTATACCATAAAAAGATATATCACATGGAAATATACAATTAGTACTTGGAATGTACTGAGTATGTGAGATATAAATAAGCACAGATATACCAGTAACTCATAACTGAACTGAAGTAGCATACAAAGACCTTATCTGAAAATGTAAATACAGTAAATAGTCTGACATCTGTAGGAAAACTGTAAGAACTGATATGTGAGTTAGGGTCATAGAATATCCTAAAAACTAATAGACTGGAGTGGACTAAGGACTTTAACTACACTATACTGTGGGAGAGTCTATAACTGACATATAACCACGTGAACTAGACGTGGAGTTCGATGTATACATCCCATCGGAGAGAGACTACTGTACCTTACTAGGGTATAGTGGATAAGCTGTGTGATCACTATATGGGGCCTATTCGGTAATAACCTATGATGGCATGTAGTTCTAAGAATCAGGGTGCGTTGAACCCCGGCCTGCTCGATGCTAAGTACTATTCCCACTAAAAACCTAATTATATCAAGTTATGCTGATAGCACGAAACTGATGTCCAAAGACTAAGTTAAAACTACTTATCTGGAAGTGTTCTGAGCGTCTAAAGACTTGAAAGAAACTATGTTATAAGACTTGTCAGAGCTACTTTTTTTTAAAGTGTCGTGACAGTCTAAAGAACAACGAACATGCCAATGAACTGATACTACTAAATATACTGAGTATTGACAATATTACTGAAACTAAACATACTAAAATCATTGACATTCCATCAAAGAATCTTTGCTAAAATTCATAATTCAAGTGAAAATATCATGATAATACAATATTTCTATCTGAATTCTAAATCATGCAAGTTTTATTCAAGAATCATGCTAAAGATCGGGGTTAGGAAAGCACACTGTGTGAATGAAACCAAGACGTAAATTTCAGCTAGTAATAGCCATGAAAGCTTAAAGCAACATCAAGATTAAGGAATTCTTAAGCTGACTGATAAACCCTAGTTTCTAATCTTCTACAAGGATGGAAATTATAAACTTTTTTTGAAAATAATTTGGGACAGAAGGGGGAAAGAGAACCATTGTTAAAGTCCCACATACCTGAAGAATAATCCCAGAGAATTAGCTTGGAAATTCAGAGAAGAGATGGATTGCCTTGTTCCTGGCTTGAGGGGAAAACTCTAAACTCTACATATTGTTCCTATAAGTCTGGGAGAGAATGAGAGGAGAATGTGTCCTTAATCCCCTTTAAACAAACCCTAGTACGACATAGTTAATAAGCTAGGAGCTTAGGATTTTATGAAAATACCCCTGGGTAACCGTTTCAAAATCTGACTGTCCAAATCCAACGGGCCTTACAATGAGTCATTGATCGTGAAAATGGCTCATTGGAACCAGTCGTTGATTCTGGGCCTGGGAAGTCAATTTTTGGACTCCGACCAATAGACGTAAAAGATGACTCATTGGATGTAACAACGGGTCATTATATCCAATCGTAGTCATGGGAAGGATTTCGAACAACTTCTGAACTTCTCCCAACAGATAGACAGAACGATCTATTATCTGAACCAACAGGTCATTGTTTCCATCCGTTGTCACTAGGGAAGGTCTAGTATATTCTATATTTCCTCTAACATCTCCCTAGAATGAGTCGTTATATCAAACAATGACTCGTTGTCTGGCTCATTGTTTGGAAGATAGATTTGTAAGGTTTCTGGTATTGCAACAAATAAACTGAATGAAGACCCGTTACTTCTAACAATGGGTCGTTGGATCACCCATTAGTTGAGTAATGAAAAAGTAGGGTTGATAACGACCCAGAAAATGGGTCGTAGTTACTAACAATGACTCGTTGGTTGAGTCATTCTGAGATAAATTTTTTTGGTTTATTTTTTGGTTTTTCATTCCAAGTTTGGGTTTGGTCTAAGGAACTTTTAGGGTTTTACACTTTTACTTTCAGGAGGATGCCCTTTGGGTTTTGTAATGCACTGACCATATTTCAGCACTGCATGATGTCCATCTTTTCAGACATGGTGGAGGACACCATTGAAGTGTTAATGGACAACTACTCGATTGTGGGGAATTCATTTTAAGACTGCCTTGACCATTTGAGTGAAGTCCTGAGCAGGTGCAAAAAAACTAATTTGGTCTTCAACTGAGGAAAATGCCATTTTATGGTCAAATAGGGGATTGTGCTAGGCCATAGAATTTCAGGGAAAGGGATAGAGGTAGACAAAGCTAAAATTAAGGTGATAGTTGGTTTGCCACCACCTATTTCTGTTAAAGGTATCCGAAGCATTCTTGGGTATGTCGGGTTCTATCAGAGGTTTATTAAAGACTTCTCAAAGATTGCACAACCATTATGCAAGCTACTGGAGAAAGAGGTGAAGTATGTGTTTGATGAAACATGTCTGAAAGCCTTCGAATGCCTGAAGGAAAGACTCACCTCAGCCCCCATTATAGTAGCCCCAGATTGGTCTTTTCCGTTTGAGGTAATGTGTGATACAAGTGGGGTTTCCCTAGGTGTTGTCTTGGGCCAAAGGAGAGCAAAAATATTTTACCCAATCTATTATGCCAGTAAGACCCTCAATGCAGCTCATAAGAATTATACCGTTACTGAACATGAGCTGCTAACAGTAGTCTTTACATTCAAAAAGTTTTGAGCATATTTACTCAGGACTAAGGTGATTGTCCATACAGACCATGTAGCATTGCAGCATCTGATGTCAAAGAAGGAGGCTAAACCAAGACAAATCAGATGGGTATTTCTCTTACAGGAATTTGAGTTCGAGGGAAATGACCGAAAAGAGATCGAAAAACAGGTGACTGATCACTTATCTAGATTGGAGGCAGAGGCAAGATTGAAAGATGAGATCTACATTGATGATTATTTCCCAGATGAGCAGGTGTTGGCTGCTTCCTATGATTTGATCCCATGGTTTGCCAACTATGCAAATTATTTGGTGAGTGACATGATTCCGGCAAATCTTACTTAGCAACAAAGGAAGAAGTTTCTGTTTTACATGCAGAAGTTCTATTGGGATGAGCCATATTTGTTTCATATTTGTGTAGGTGGGTTGATTCATATATGTGTTCCAGAGGTTGAGATGCCGAGCATACTTGAGGCCTGCCACTCATCCCCGGTTGGGGGTCATCATAACGGTATTCGAACAGCATATAAAATTCTGTAGTGCGGGTACTATTAGCTAACAATCCATCAGGATACTTATGATTTTTTCAAGGATTATGATCAATTCCAAAGACATGGCGGCATCACTCATAAGCGCAATCTACCATTAAACCCAATTGGAAGTACAGTTGTTTGATGTATGGGGTATTGACTTCATGGGCCCATTCGTGAGCTCAAATGGGATGAAGTATATTTTTATGGTTATGGATTATGTATCAAAGTGGGTGGAAGCCATTGCACTCCTTAACAATGAAGGGTAAAGTGTCACAGCATTTCTGTAGAAGCATATATTTACTAATTTGGTACTCCAAGAGCCATCATCAGCGATGGTGGGTCACATTTTTATAATTGTCTCTTCAGAGCTCTGCTTGAGAAATATGGTGTAAAGCATAAGGTGGAAACACCTTACCATCCTAAGTCAAGAGAACAAGTAGAGGTCTCCAATAGGGACATCAAGACGATCTTGGCTAAAACAATGTACACCAACCGGATGGACTGGTCTATGAAGCTGGACGATGTACTATGGGCATATCAGACAGCTTATAAAACCCCTATTGCCACCTCACCATATCAGCTGCTGTATGGAAAGTCATGCCATTTGCCAATGGAGCTGGAGCATAAGGCATTGTGGGCACTAAAGAAGTTAAACCTAGAAAGGAGTAAAGAATCCAAGTTAATACTAGATCAGTTGAATGAATTTTGACACTGAGCTTATGAGAGTGCAGCCATATATAAGGAGATAATGAATATCTATCACAACTAGAAGATTGCAAAGAGGGAGTTTAATTCTGGTGATCTGGTACTGCTGTTTAACTCTAGGCTCCGCTTGCATCCAGGAAAATTGAAATCTAGATGGATGGGACCATATAGAGTGGTGGAACTATTCCCATATGGTGCCATTGAACTAAAGAACAAATATGGAAAATTTTTTAAAGTGAATGGTCAAAGAGTAAAGTTGTATCTAGGAAACGTTGATAAGGTGAAGGGAATCAAGTCGGTGTATCTTGAGGAGGCCTGAATAGTCAAGAGACTTGCATCGTGCCATGACGTTAAATCAGGTGTTGCATGGGAAGCAACCCATGAATTGTCAGTGAAGTCTGAGTAACTGACAAGAGCGCTTAGAGCGCCACAGGTATGTCCCTCTCTTAGTTTTTATTTCCTTGCTTTGGGGACAGAGCATATTTTTCAAAAGGGGGGTGTATCTATCTTTTGGTTTTTGGTTCGTCCAAGGATTTTTGTTATCATGTTTCTTTTTCCTCGGACATGCTATCTAGTAGAACCAACATTTTTAGGATGTTTTGTATTTGATTAACTACAAGTATCATAGAAGTACTTAAAATACAAGAAATGCACATATGTTTGACGTTTTGAAATCATTGAAAAAAGACCCTTTTAAAAAAACATTATTGTATAGTTAGTTAGCTATGTGTGTGAGTGCGAAGCATGACTATTGTGGATATTGTTAGGTCATTTAAGTGATTAGTATGGTTAACTGTAGCTTAGATATGCATGAACCAGATAGGTAGTGTGTGATGCAAACCTGTCCCATGTCTGAGTGAGTTCTTACCTAGTTCGGTACTGTGTGGGTGATCTATAACTTACCCAGTTAGTCTTTGCTTAGGTTATAGGATAGTTAGTTAGAAAAGGATCATAGGCCATTTTTGAATTAGTTCACTTTTAGCCTAAATTGCCCTACCAAATGAATGAGTATCCCTTGATCCAAATGTTTGAGCCTTAATTGATCATTTTTCTTTGATCGACACATTCACCTTCCCACTTGTTTATAATGAACCTTTTTTAGCTCTAGTTCCTCTTTGGACATTGTGAACCTCAACTCAACAAAAATGCCTAAGTTGAGGGTGGGTATTGTACGGGTGCATAAGCTTTGTAGGGAAAATAAAAGGAGAAAGAGTTAATCAATGAAAAACAAATCTAGAAAAAAAAGAGAAATAAGAGAAAAGTGAAAAAAAGAAAGAAACCACACCCACTAGTTTAAAGAAGAATAAAATGGAGAAAATGGAGGGAAAATGAAGAAAAAAGGGGAATGGTCAAAAAGTGAAGTCAAAGTTGTGTAGTGCCAAGGAGGGTTAGTCACTATTTCCATAACTATCATACCCAACCCGATGGATACATTACAAGCCAATAAAAGTCCTATAGTGATCCTAGCTTGACTATCGGAAAGACCAGAGTAGAGATAATAAGGGAAAGCCTATGGTATCACCTGTGTAGTACTTGAACTTCTTTGTGAGAGTAAGAGCTTTTCTTGATAGTCTTGGTTATATATATCTTTGAGTGTGTGGGGACTTCGTTTTCTATAAGGGTACAAGGGTTGCATCGCATTCTGCTAACACTCTTTGTAAACAGCATTAGTGATAACTCAATTATCTGTTAATGATTGAGTGCCATCTCTAGATCCCTTTGTGTCATGACTTATAGTTACATATATCCATACCTAGTTTGTTTTGAATGGAAAAGGGGTCAGTACTTGATAAGTGCTCATGTGTGCAAATTTTGATATTGATTGGCTATAGGTCTTCTATTTTACTTTCAGGTTAAGCATCATGTTATATGTCACGACCTGAACGGAGGCCCGGATCGCAACACAGAACAAGGAGCTCGAGAGACTCCAAATCGACCCATGGTATAAGAATACATCTAATTTGATCAATAAAGTAGAAGAATCATCAAGATAATCATAGCGGAAGTCTAGATTAAACATAACATTAGAATACACCTATTTGAAGCTGAATACATCCATATGTCACGCCCCACCTTGGAAGGCATAACTGGCACTTAGTGCCACACTAGAATTTGGCTAGGCTTATGCACGTCTGGTGCAATCCTGCAACTCATCTCAAGAAAAAAATGGGCAATATCTCGACTATAAATACAGTCTCTGGCTGATAAGGCCGTATAACAACCTGTAAATAAAAACATTTATCAAATAGTAGGCAACAAAAAGGAAACTATATGGGCCAACAAGACCACCATGTTGTCTAGTTATAACAAAATGAGAACAAGCCACTATACTAGGCCCCACTCGGCCAACATACAAAACATAACTAACTTCGTCCCCACACGAACAACAACACTAACTAACCGACGACTATAGTCTGAAAGCCTCTAAGAATATAAATAGTAGTAAAGATAGGGCCTCGGCCTACCCCAATTTCTATACAAATGAAAGACTACAACCGCTACAACCTGGAAACTCTGAATGAAGGGATCTGGCCAAACTTCTGACTCTGAAAAACTGCTACTGAAGAGCTTGAACTCTGTCTGTCTAAACGTGCGGGCAAGTAATGCAGCGCCCGGGGATAGGCGTCAGTATAATATGTACGGAATATGTAAGGCAATAAGTAAGTTGTTAAAGACTGAAAGTAAATAGAGAGAAGGGGTAGAAAGATTAACCTGTAATTTGTCTTATTCATAATCTACGACTAGAAAAACACTACATGTATATGAGGTATGCCTGTACAATTATATATTCATAAGTTATAGCTAGAATAAAAGAATACAAACAAGAACCTAACCTGGCCCCCATAAGCCTGGAAGGTACAAGCAACACAAAAATAACCTACCGGGACCCCCAAAAGCCCTGGCAAGTACACCTCAATCTATATAGCCCTATCCAGGTTTTTATGACTCCACTGGTGCTATAGCCGACCTACCTGTCCCTCTGGGTCTGCAATTGAGCCCGCTTCACTCCTAATCTGCATCTGTATCTAAGTCCAATGGACTCTTGATAACTGCACCTCGGCCACCAGGCTCGTCGGGGGTGTGGTGCCAATATGGCATAAAAATAGTCTAGCCATGGAATGGACTGTATAAGGTCCTTGGACCTCATCTTCGTCCCTCGCAGAAGACATACATCTCCTTGGAGCGACGTCATATAGCCCCTCACGAGCGATGACACAGCTAGTAACCCTGGGGTGGTCACGGAAGGCTCGAGTGAGGGAAACTCCACCCGAGTTGTGATACTAAAGTCTCAATCCAGCCACTCAAAAGGTGTATCTGGCCTTCTGGGCGTAATGCGGCCATTGCTCGCCCCTAGAATAATTTGTATGGATGTTAGCAGGCACACCCCGTGCACTTGTATCTGATCAAAGGATCCTGGTAGTGATCATAATCTCTAACGATCTAGACCGGATAGGGCGAGACCTGGAGTGGCCTAACAATACTCTTAATGTCCTGCCTGGACAACTATAACTCATAAAAAACTATGGGGTCACAGATTACTAATTACTTTGATCCTATGCTTAGAAAGACTGTATGGCTGTTATTGACCGAACATGCTTTTGAGTGATCGGCCCCTAGTCCTCCACAAGCCACTTACCGACATTCTTAGCCTGTGGGTAATACTGTACTAACATGGTGCTAGTCCTTTAGACCTCATCTTGGTCTTCTCACATCTTATATGACTCTTTTGGGTGATTCCTAACCTTATAGACAAGTTTACATAGACTTAGCCACTCACGGCAATCTATACCTAAGTATCTTATAAGAACTGGCTGGGGCGCTGGCCCTGCTTCTAACTGCTAATAAGGTCCCCTTTCTTAGGGTACCAATGGGTCTATTTGACATGGATGACTGAGCTGGCTTCCTGGGCGACCTGTGATCACGGGAAATAATATAGGTCCCGTGATACGCTTTATAGCTTAAATTGGTCGTGTTGTCTAAGCTATTTGATACATTTTCATGTGATTTTATATA